>JAAGKR010000842.1:83886-159308 GCA_011419295.1 Clarias macrocephalus | reverse complement strand
GAATGCAAAGTCTATCCTGAGAATTCTGGGCATTATATGGGAACACACACTGCACAGAACACCAGTCTGCATCAGACACACAAATTGACACCTAAGGGGAATTTAGAATCACCGCTCCATCCCCCCAGCATGGTATTTAGAGGTTGGGAGGAAGCCGATGAACCTAAAAGAAACCCGTATAGACACAAGGAGAAGATCTACAGAGACCATCTACTGTATATAGACAGTACCTTTAGGTCAGAAATAGAAACAGGGACCTTGGAGCTGTGAGGCGGCAATGCTAATTTCTGCACCACAGTGCCTCATTAAAAAGAAGAAGGAGAAGGAAAACTTAGACCCTTGCAATTCAAAGGTTTTCATAGTACAGCACACTGCCATCACACTGTGTCATGAAAGTATAAAAGAAATGATGCTTTTTATGCTTTCACACAGTTTCATTTAAAGACACCAATTTCTTGTGGGCATAAGGAACTATTGCGAATTTATAGTTGCATCAGCAAAAGTTTCGTTAATTATTTCGACGTTGAATTATTGGCCTTCCATAAACCAAAGGTCAGCTGTTGCTCTCAGTCGTACATATTCCTTCGCGGTGCACTTATTCTTCTCTTACTGACTCTCAGTGTAAGTAACCATCATGAGCAGCTGTCCATTTTCAAGGGGCCGTATGCGCTGCAACTACACTTCAAATGAAAGCAAGGTAAAGATCCTTCTGACCCTGAGTTCTACGCTTTCCTATAAGAGGAATAAAACTGTTCGAGTGAAAGGTTTTTCCTTTCTGTATTCTTTGCAAAGGTTCGCTTCTCTGTTCTCCATCATTTGACTCAGATATCTGCTCCTGACAGCACTTACCCTTTTCACCCATGTGAACAAGGTGGCCTTTTGAAGCGATTTGCCATTCATTTCTCTGCTGGGGTGAAGTAAGGATGTTTGTTTTATTTTTTTATTTCTTTCTCTGAGGATTGCAATCACCTTTGTATGAGAATCAGATACAAATTACAGGCATTTCAATGGCCGGCTAATGCCTCGTATCTTAGATTAGCAGTCTGGGATGGTATTGATTCTGAAGTATTAGTCTCGTGTGTGACTAGACTATGGACCTGTTATTTGGAACCATTTTCAGACTCAATTAGGCTGCATTTCTAAGCAAAAACACCTCCGTGATAAGTGCAAACTCAAAAGCGTGAGCTGAAACGTGCCTCCAACCCGAGTGCACTTTCCCCGTGTAACATCGCGCCACTTGTTTATATTCATACCTGTATCTCTATTCGGTTTTAAACCCAGACTGGAAAAGTTTTTCTTCAAATGGAATATTAAATCTAACCACTATGACCCTGGAAACTTGAGAAAACACTGGGGGAAAACACAGAGGTCAGTACAAAATAAGGCGGAAAAATAGGAAGCGCTTCGCGAAACTTATTCTGTCAGATGCACTAAGCTTAGGGAAATTTACTGCTAGCCAGGTTTGCATTTTTTTGGTCTGCCTCCTGAACCAGGGTGTAAATTTTTTAGTGTGTAAGTTGTTCATGGTTACTTATTGTAGTTTTCCTAGGGCACAGTTTTCACAGGGTTTTTATTTTTATTTATTTTTTATTCTTATAGATATTCATTATTTATGGCAAAATTGAAATTTGTGTCTATAAACACAGTGTGTGTGTATAGGGGCCCAATCACAGTGACCTAAGTGGTGCAACTACTGACATCTTTAAAGGAAACCTATTACTGCACGTTGATGTCATAAGTCATATATATATATATATTTATGTATTTTTTTATTCTAATTTAGCTCTGTGTGTGGTTTGTGTGTGTGTGTGTGTGTGTGTGTGTGTGTGTGTGTGTGTGTGTGTGTCCTTGCTTGTGTTCCTTGATATGTATTGGCACCCAGTGTACACTACTCGTGCCCTGAAGTAGGTTTCAGGCTACCTGTGACTCTGTACATTTGATCCAAATGGGTGATCTTAAACATTGACATATTTCTAATTTGAGACTTATTTCTGTTGATTATAAATTTGCACTTTATTCCCAATGGCTCGGATGATCACACACCACCAATATACCGAATGCTTCCCAAACAGCCCAGGTGCAATTTAGGTGATAAGCTTTAGCCTTGGTTAATTGAACGGCACCGTGAGCACGTTTTGCGCCAGGTCTCCGTTTTTTTGCTGTATCTCCTCACATAGCCATCACAAAAAAAAAAAAAAAAAGAAAAAAAAAAAAAAGTTCAACCTGGATCTTTCAGGACATATCCTTCCTCTTTTATCAATGTGTGTGAGAGAAAGAGAAAAGAGAGAGAGAGAGTCTACTTTGACCTGGTGAACTTGTAATGCGATTGCACTGCCATCAGAGCATAGTGCGTGATGAGAACTCATGCCTGACAGCTGCCCAGTGCTACTTTGTCACAGTAATTTGCTGCCATCAGAGGTGCTGAGCCAGAGAGCACCTGATTCATTGGCAGATAATTCAGACAGGGCAGCGGGGCTTACTCCTAATCTGGCCCTCTGGTGCATATCACAGTAGTCTCACCTCAAAGTTAGAACAACATCCAGCAATACTACATACAGTGCTATATGGAAAACAGAGCGAGAACATGTGTTGAAGGATGTATTGATGATATCCACATTTAGGCGGAACTCGAATGCTGTCGTTGTAAGAGGCCGCTCTTGTTTTTCCGCATAGTCGGAGTGCTTGTTAAGATGCTTCAGGTGCAGTGCTGGCTCTTGGGAGAGGGGCTATCAGCTTTGGTTGAAATTGACTTTTATTTTCATCTCTTCTAAGACAGTTCAGTCTTATCCGGCTAACCCGTTCCCGTTCTCCTCCCAGCCGATTTCCGCCTGACTGTGTGAAAATTGCAATAAAGTAAAAAAATGTGAGCTGTGGATAGAGACGGGTAGGCTGGAGGATAAGAGAGCGGAGAAGGAGAGAAATAGATGTAGAAGAAGAAGAAGGGTTGCACATATAAAGTGGGGGAGAGGAAGCGGAGGCATAAAAGAGCCAGCATGAAAGCAATAAGAAGACGTCAAATATCAGTATATCAGTCTTAAGTCATGTTTAAAAAAAAAACTTCTTTTCAAACTCTCTACTCGAAGGCAATATGATCCCGAAGAAACAATTATAGGCGAGTTTATACCCATGAATAGACCTCAAACAACACCGGCATTAATATTAACTAGCTCTGATCATTGTTATGTAAAAGTAAATGGCGTGTAAATGATTTCCGCTTGCTCTGTTTCGAGCACAATACAACACAACAGGTCCACGCTGCCAAGGACTAAAAGGAAGGCGACATCATATAGTGTCGACGCATATAGTATCAAAAGCTCTATGATCTTCTGACATACAACCTTTAACTTCTAATTGAGTCTTCAAGCTCACGAGTCTACTCTGCTTCTTCGAGGTTCTGGAAGCAGACCTGCATTCTCACGGCCTGGATTCAATAAAGTCTATACAGCAGAGCTCCTGACATTATGTACCATTAGGAACACTCTTTAAGCCTTAAAAGCTGATTGCATTTATGGGAGTTCCTGTCTCAAAGTGCAAAATACGGGGTGGAGATTACTGTAATAAACTATCCATTTCGATTTATCAAGGCTGATAGTAATTACTGCCTTTGTGATCGGGTGTGCTATTTAAGCCCTTTGAAAAGCTGGTGTTATTTAGAGACAAAAAGCACTGGAGTTATTCTGGTGCTAGTTTTTTTTTTTTTTTTTTTTTACCCCAAGGGAGACATTGATAAGATGCGGAGATGGCGTATTTCAAAAAGACATACTATTAATTCACGCTTCCATGCATGATTGAAGATGCCATTTGGCAAACACATCCTGTGCCGTGTCATATTTAAACGGATATTTGGAAAAAACGTTGAAAAGAAAACGGTATGCGCTATCCCAAACTGTGAAAGAGCCCTGCAACCCCTCCTACTGTACCTCCTTCCGTCCTTCACTGTTTGGCCTCAGGATGTTTGTTTCCAGAACGCTGTGGTTTCACTTGCCGGAGTGTCACAGTCAGGCTCCTTTGCTCCACTGCTCACAGTTTCGAGGTGCACTTCACACTTCTGCAGCAAGTACAAAACCATATACAGCCCCAAATGACCTGGGTGGACTTAATGAAATCAAACACAGATTTTTTTTTTCTTTTTTAACACAGCTTCCCTACACACTGGGTGCAATAGACTCTTATATCGATCCAACTGGTGGGAAAAAAAACAGACTGCACGCAATTTTAAAACTCTAAACCTCTAAAATTTCATTTGATTGCTGTCTATTTGATAGCTTACAGGACGTCATGTACAAAGCAGGCTTGTCACACCACTTAGCAGAGAATGCTTAAGGCTCTATTTAGAAAATGTTACATAAGAATGATTTGTCAGAAAATCATTGCTCCAAAAAAAAAAAAAAAAAAAAAAAAAAAAAAAAACTTCTACTTTTAATACAGAAAGCATGCTCACAGGTCACGTGTAGAGAAATCAGAAACAACACAAGACTATACAGGATGCCGCGGCGCCACACGGGCGTTTTGGTAAATTAATCAAACTAAACAAGTCGAAATATTGCATTGTAATTAAAGCGAGAGTGGAAAATTAACTTTCAGGCATTGTGGGAACGTTGCTTTCGGTAAACTGACGAACACAAAAGTCAAGTCTTTGATATGGCACAGTGGGGGAGATGCCTTAAACATACTACAGTTACTGGTTTCAATCAGTTCTTTTTGTCCTCGTACAAAGGAGGCGAGTGGAGCGGAAGCCTCTTTGTGCAGCAACTGGTGTCTTCATTTTTTTTTTCTGGTGAATATTCCCGGCTTGCACGCTTATTTAAAACCAAAGGAAGCTAAATGGATGTCACAGTGTTTAGAACTTTGTCAAGCTTTAGATTTACCCTAATGTTTGCAGTGATATATACTGTACAGTACAGTAGCTTAGCCTGCTAATTTAACCCAATGCGTTCAACACCATTTATACAAGGTGTTGTTCATACACTCTGTGTTCGGGAGTCAACCTGTATTTGCTAATGGGAGTGACTAAAGCTAGATTTCAGTAGGAGTGGAACAGACACAATGTGCCAAAAGCAGATTGTTGTTTTTTTCTTCTTCTTCTTTGTGTGTGTTTGTGTGTGTGTGTGTGTGTGTGTGTGTGTGTGTGTGTGTGTGTGTGTGTGTGTGTGTGTGTGTACGCGCGCGCTCACGCCCTTAGGAACATCAGCAAAACGCATACCTGTAATCTATTTACCATTTCAAGCATGTTGAAAAAAATAATAAATTTAGCCTCAGGTTACTATTAAACTACGCAAATAGTTAAGAGTCTTTCATTGGATAAGTACTGCAGTGATTAATATGGTTCAGCTGACAAAACGTTATTGATCCTTAACTGATGCAGTGAGAGGCACACTGTAGCCTTGCACCTCCAGGGTCTGGGTTTGATTCCCATCTGGGGTCTGTGTGCATAGAGTTTGCATGATCTCCCTGTTCTTGTTGGGTCCCCGGTTTCCCCCCACAATTTAGTTTTTCTGTATCATGGATTATGTGGTATTCTATACTACAGTGTGTTCAGTAAGGGCAAGACAGTGGCTTAGTGGCTGTCGTCTTGTACCTCCACGGTCTGGGTTTGATTCCTGTGCTTGGCCGGTTTCCTCCCACAGTTCAAAGACATGCAGATTAGGCTAATTGAAGTTCCCAAATTGTCCATAGCAAGGACTGTATAGTGTGTGTACTGTATGTGTGTGTGCCCTGTGATGAATTGGCACCCCATTCAGGGTGAACTCCGCCTCATGCCCCAAGTCTCCCGGGATAGGCTCCAGGTCCCGAACACCCCTGTATACGGAATAAAGTGAGTAAGTGATGCAATGAGCAGCTTCTCATTTCATAAACAATCATGTCCGAAGACATATCCCATGGCCTTGGCAAAGATGTTGCTCTGGTTTCAGAAGGGTCAGATGATTGGCCTGCATCAAGAAAAAAAAAAAAAAACCTACTCTTAAAATTGGGTTAAGAACTGTAAAACACCCTTGTTAAAACCTGAAGTGGTGAATCATCATCTTCAAGGAAGAAATGTGGTCTGAAAAACATCCTGATTGAGTGTAATAGGAGATCACTTCAGTGCTTAGTGAAATCAAATCATAAAAAAAAAAACATTAACAACAACAGTAGAACCCACTGCGATGTTTAATAGTGAAAATAAGAGCATGATTCCAGACTCCAGACCTTAAGCAATCTTTGAAACGTGCTGGAGGAGACGTTACGCAGCAGCCCGAGTCTCTGTTCATCAAAAAAAATATTCTGCAGAGACATTGATCATTTTGAAATAAATTTGTTGTGACATTGCATAGGCTTACTAAGACAATTCCACGGCCATAATCAAAGCAAAAGACTGTCTCATGAAATGTTAGAGTATGCAACTAGTTGTTTTTGCAGTGTATCTTAGTAGGTAACCTCTTTCGAAATCTTTACTGACTAAACCTGAGAGCTACTAACCCATCCATAAAATTCCACTGTACAGAGTGTAAATCTTATATTGACTGTATATCTAGCTTTCAAGATAGTCCAATAATTCCCAGTAACCCGTCTCCCACAAAGGAAATAAAAAAGCTTGTTGTCTAGGCGTATCTAGCCGAGCCATCTAATTTATGGCTCCAAGGTTCTGAAAGAGCAAACCGGATGTTAATCTCCCTTCCTGATGTTGTTTGTCCTCTTACTGTATATAAAATGTAATGTTATTAGTAATGAATCCTGTAAACACGACGACGCCTCTTGGAACACTCCCATGATGTCTATGTCGTGTCATAATGACACCTTGTCACACCATGCGTCAAAGCCTGGTAACTCCCAACTCGCGAATGATCACGTCACATGATCTTTACGCACGTATGCGAGCTGAAATGACATGAGTACTAACGGATGTCAACACTTAAAACGGATAGCAATCAGTAATAAAAACACTTTTTTTTTCATCCACAGTATTGCCTTAACTGGCTCTCGAAGTGATCAACATGTACTTAATTGATTCATTTAATGCCAGTTCAAAGCTTTAAACAGATTGTGTTTACTTGCGGTATACTTACTGCATGTCTGGGAGCAGCACCACTCATTTGTCATCCAGTTTCATCCTTTCCACCTCTAATAAAATACTCCATCTTGAAAAAGTGCGGCCAATATTTATTTCATTTCTGCCTGCAACGCGTGTCATTACATTTTTATCAAACTATAGCATGCTTTTTTTTTCTTTTTTTTTTTTTTTGCTCATATGAGAAATATATGACTGTGCTTCAGTCATGTCATTTTTATTTCTAAACAGACTGAGATAGGAGTGGAGTGAAGAGGTGTTGGGGAATATTTATTTAAATAAAAAAAAAGCCCACATAACCAATACCCCCTGCCCCCAAATAAATAAATAAATAGAATTATGGCCTGTGACCACTTTTTTTTTTTCTTGGACCATTTCTAGACAGTTTTCTCAGCTGCATAATCTACTTGACTTAAATTTTTATGTTCTTCTTGTTTAATCTGTAGCAGCATGGGGGTTAGCACTGTGGCCTCACATCTTCAGGGTCTGGGTTCGATTCCCTCCTTGGGGCTGTGTATGCATGGAGTTTGCATGTTCTCCCCGTGCTTGGTGGGTTTCCTCCTGGTACTCCGGTTTCCTCCCACAGTCCAAAGTCATGTAGATTAGGTTAACTGGCGTTCCCAAATTGCCTCATAGTGTGTGAATGAGCATGTCAGTGTGTGTATACAGTATGTGCATGTGCCCTATCCAGGGTATACCCCACCTCGTGCCATAAGTCTCCTCGGATAGGCTTTAAGGCCCCCGCGACCCAGAATACAGAAAGAGTTAGTGAGTGTTTATACATGTATATACTCTATATGGCCAAATTAATTGGACACCTGACCATCATACTGACACTCCCATTCCAGACCTGGTTCCACCTTTGCTTCTATAACAGCTCCCACTCTTCTGAAAAAGCTTTCCAACAAATTAAAGAAAAAATTGTGCTCATTCAGCCACAAGACTATAAGTTAGGCCAAGCACTGATGTCAGGAGAGAAGCCCTGGAGCGCATTTGGTCCCCCAATTCATTTCAAAAGTGTTCATTGGGAATGAGGTTAGGGCTTGGTGCAGGCCACTTGAGATCTTCCACATAACCTTAGCAAGTAATGTCTTTATGGAGCTCGCTTTGTGCACAGAGGTATTGCTGGACCACATTTGGCTTAGGTCCCATAGTTCCAGTGACAGAAAGTCATAACACTAATGCATAATTGCGTGCTATCATCCTTGAGGTAGCAGTTCGGAGAAGGTTTTGGACACAGACTATTGCATGTTTATTTAAGCTAGCAAGAAATAAAAAAAACATTGTCTACTTCACTTTTACTGATTTATTCTTGTGTAGTGTATGCCTGTTCGCAGATCCCCTGACCTTTTCTGTGCTTCTCATTTCCCAGTACGTTTCATCAACATGTACTTAATTGATTCATTTAAAGCCAGTTCAAAGCTTTAAACAGATTGTGTTTACTTGCAAAATAAAAGAATAAAGAATAAAATGTTTCATTTGGTATATTGTTTTGTAATAAAAATAATAATAATAATAATTAATAAAAAGTGAACCTGTAAGCTCAGCTGAGACAGAATAGCATTAAGCACTTAATAGACAGAATAGCATTAAGTTTGTTGGCTTGAATAGACGTGTGTATGTTTTGATATTTACATGTAAGCCCAAAATATTTTTTATTATGAATAATTAACACACAAATGTACGTATTAGACGGGAGAAAAATGTATATTTGGAATATTTTGCTTGATCCGTTTAGAAAACATGACAGATGTTTTCATCTATTTTTAATATTCTGTTTACTTGTGTGATTCAAGCCATGATGTACAGTAAGTCATTTCCTGTCTCCTATATTGACAGTCCTTTGAAGGTGATACCACGAAGCAAAACATATGTGATTTGCTTACTATAATGTTCATTAGTGCTAAAATAATGATGAAATCTGGGTACTTCCTCAACTAGATTGTTGTTGTTGTTGTTGTTTTGTTGTTGTTTTCCGTCTTCACAGACGGCGGTAGTGTGTACAGTACATGTGTAGTATGCACAGGAGTGCAGCAGCATCTATTTTCATCAAAATTAAAAAATGAACAACTAAAAATAAAGGAGAAAAATCAGCGAGGAAGAAAACACCCTAATAATGTGCAGAAGTGATTGGTTTTCAATGGGCTGCATTAATAATGCATAGGCAGACATCCCATTAGACTGTGTTTAAAAGAAATCAGATCCTGGCCTTGCTCCAGACCCATTAACTCATCTGGTCTGTCTGAAGCTACTCTGATAATGGACTAATATTTACTGTTAAATAGCAGTTAAAATACAGCTCTAGTCAGAACTTGATGGTACCTGTATAAAAAAAATATGCCTGTTTTATTTGTTTATTTATTTATTTTATTAGTAATCAGCCTGTAATTAATTTCAGAAATACAATACACCCAGCCTTATTATGCATAACCTGGAAATTAAGGCCATGTGACAGACATGAAATTCCTGAAAGAAAAAAAAAAAAAAAAAACCTTGGCAAACCTGCATTCCTGGTGATAATAGAATCTATTTGCAGATCTATTTGCAGCAGCAGCCCTGCCTACCTGGTGATAACAGGCGTACACGCACAGGCATGAAGCTAGTCGACCCCAGCATGTAAGCTAATAAGGTCACATCAGTGAACGCACTGTCTGAATATTCGGTTCAGAAAATTTCTCCTGTTAATAATTGTATCGTGCTCCGAAAAGGTTGTTGGCTATCAGGCGGCGTGGATTGAGAGTATAGGCGGAGTGGATTATTCAATGCAATCTGCAGAAATCCATTCTCACAGACTCACATAGCCTTGTCTAATGTGTTACCTGGCAAGAGAAATAATACTACTGAAAATTACATATCGATCATGCATCACTGGGATTTTGATCACTGGCAGGCTGTCTAACGCAGCTTTTAATGTCAGCATCAGCCAAGGAATAAAGCACACGATATATTTCATCTGTCAGATGCTTTGTGATAGGCTTAAATACATTACGTAATGAGATTTATCTCGGTATCCCTGGCCTGTTTTTAAGATCCGCTCTGAATCTGACTATTATACGGAGTGAGGACATCCAGAGAACAATTTAGCTAATAAATGCAACCCATGCAAAATTAATTGCTAGCACCTGGAGAAATAAACATAAAGGATAGGATCATTATCTCTTTAGACTGTTGCAGGACAAAAAAAAGAAAATGAAAAAAAAAGTAAGAAAGACGAAAAAGGGCCACATGGACAGGTGGGAAATGTAAGCCGCTCGAGTAAGGTGTGAGGAATTGTGCTTTCTGGTCTAGATGCAATCAGGAGTTCTGATGAAGGGTTCATGCCATGGCCAGACAAGCAGATCCAGAATTAAGCTGAACTGTTGCTCTAGGGAAATCTTCTCTCCTCTCCTCTCCTCTCCACTTCGCCAAGCCACGCACCACTCTGTGGCACAGACGGAGCTGCCCGCTTGCAGTGATGAACGAGCGTGTTGACCCTCTGATAATTGCTCACTCAGGGGCAGAGAGGGGTCCATTAATCAAAATGAAAGCTCTGCTCCGGGCCTCTGCCTGACATGGCACGGCTCAAACCCACCGCACCAACCACAGGCAGGGACCAGAGGACCTGCCAACGGGCCTGGGGAACGTCAGGAGATGGTTTCTGTCAGTCTGGTGTTGTATCAGCCCTCGTGAATTAACACAACACTCCTGCCACAGGGCTTCGTGTGAAGTTCGCGAAGCACTACAGCTTCTTTACCACAAATCTTTCGGGAGTTCTGCGAGCTGCACGGGGAAAGTGAGCGATTTCGTGTGGGTGTGATGAGCAATGAATGGACCTCCGACGCGCACCAATCAATCGAACACCATTTTGACATCTGCCAATAGGCGGCGAAGTCTGACAAGATACAGAGGTTAATTTGTCTCTGGGGTAACAGTGCACGACTGATCATGGTAAAACCTTCCATTTGTTGATACGTGCTATCAGAACTCACATTTGATCCTATCACAGCTTTTGACTTGTTTGTTTTGCCTTCCACTGGTATGTCCGGGAGTCAAACCTACCACTTACATAACGTCTTGGCTGACAGAATTCAAGGTCTTGTTTTCCCGTCACGCTCTGTCAGCACAGCGAAAACAGCCAACAGACATCAGTTTATTTGGCATAGTAACCAGTCTGGTGCCAGCCAGGGCAGAAAGACAGGCTGTTCTTCTGCAAAGTCCATCCTTCTAGCTAAGGTAAAAAAAATAATAAAATTAAATAAAAAAAACAACAACGTTGAGCCCCACGGGCACTCCAAGGAGCAGTACAGCTTTTGCATTTGCTCTATATGTTTCTGCATGCCCGCAGAGATCCAGCCTCTTCTCCTCCTTAAAGGTTGGATGTGCTACAGCCCATAGAGGCTCTCATCTTTCATGTCAGCAAGAGCCTGATTTTATTTGGCTGTCAGGCCAAAGGATCACTCTGCAGCAGCCTGGACCAGTTCTTTATGTACCTACCTCTCGAAACAAAATGTAGCAAAGCAGCCGATAGAAAAGCGCAGATGTGATAGAGACGCTAGCTGAAGCGTTCAGTGGGAAAAGTGCCATAACCTTGAAAAATAATTGAGGCGCATTATTACTATAATGCGCTCATGTGAAGTACGTACGCCTGATGTATGAAACGGACATAATTGCTATAGAATGAAAGGATGGCCATCTATTATCTTTAACATTTCCAAATCCACTAAATCTAAATCTACGCCGCGTCTCCTCGGTTTGCAGCTTTCCTTTTGATCTTATTTCATATTTCACTCTGCAGTTGCCAGCTGCTTCTCTTCTGTATTCTCATTGCGTTTTCAGCGAGACGGGCTCAAGGTGCCCTGTCCGAGCCACGTTTTGGAATAATGGGAACGTTCAGACTATCGAATTTACATGTCAGAAAGCGCATCCGAAACTCTTGTTCGGGGTCATCATACCTTCGTCATGCCTTTGTAGAGATCAAGAGGCATTCGAGCAGCTGGAGTGGCAGCTGGGTTGCAAACTATTGCATGGTGCAGGTGGGTGGTAGGTAATGGTGGTAACAGGCCCTACTGATTTATTCTACAGAAATAGGCTAACCCAGAAGAGTACGTTTCAAAACCCCAAGTTCTGCAGGCACATGCTCTCCTGAGCTCGAATTTAGCAGTTTCGATGAATCTCTTGATGCCAGAGCTCGGCATTATCGTGCTTTGAGGCTATGACATCCATGGGTGGATGATTGGGGAGGGGCAGGAGACGGGAATTCAGATTCATCTCTCCCCCCCGTCACAGTGGCTTGCACATGCAGTGGTAATGACACAGAGAGAACATGACATTCCTGCAATTGCTATGGCGAGGGACATGCTGCAGATGCTTGCTTCATGCTGTCACTCCCTCAAGCCAGCCAGTGTCTGTGGAAGCACACATTTCCTTTGGAGTGCATTTTCTCCAATCCTCCTCTGCCCTCTACCTGACATAACCAGAAAACAGAATAAAACAGTAGGCAAACAGATAAAGAAGCCCGCAGAGAGGGAGAGCAGAAAACGATTTTTTAGTCTCCCTTTGGAATCACAATAGTGGTTGCAGCCAATTCTCTCCTTGCTATTTGCATTCACAGCCTACCTTTATCAGACCCCTGTCACAGCACCCAGAGCAAAAAAAAAAAAAAAAACTAAATAAAACAAAAACATCATTATTTAAACAGAAAGTTAATCATATTGTAAGAACACACACACACACACACACACACACACACACACACACACACACACACACACACACGTGGTAACAATCTGCAGAAGCTTCCACCGGCCATATCCAAATAAGAACAAAAGATCATCAAGAGATACCGCCGCAGAAGCCATGGAGGATTTCATGGGTCACAAGAGAGCACTTAAGCCCCGTTAAGCCATTTGAATGTTGATATATGGATGCAGAAGACTCCGGATGCAGCCTTTGTCTTCTCGTGTCATTGACTAACGGCCACCTGACTCGAGCTCAGCGCAGCGACTGTGAGGAGGATTAGTCAGGAAGAGTGATGTCACATTCAAGGTGAAAACCAACTCCTTGGCTCACACTCATTCATCTCCCCCTCAGGGTTCACATGGCACGGCGCTCAATACAAACACACAGCTGCTATACAAATGTTGCCCTGCTGTGCCCATGGCCAGTCCCAGCGCTAGTCCCTCACTGGCTGAAATGTCTTCCACACTCACACACTCGTGCAAAGATCCGCGTTCGAAACCAGCACCAGATTTGTCACAACTTGCTGGAATGATACCCAATCAGCGTTAGAACGGTTTTGCACTCTTAATAGATCTTTCCATTTTTATTTAGTAACTTAAGCACAGTTTGACAACGGCCATATGCACAAGAAGTCAGGTCCATGATGCGCTCGACAACAGTTTGCTAAGGTGGGAGTGGAAGAACTCACGGTACGTGTTTGGAATAAACTGGAATGCTGCACTCCAGACCTTTACACCCACTTCTCTAATGCTGTTCTGGCTGAATAACCACAAATCCTCACAAAAAATCCTGCAAAAAGGGGAAACCTCATCTGGAATAGGATGTTCAATACATACACTTGGCTAAGATGCTCAGGAGCCCCATATTGTTTTATGTCTCCCTCTTTTGTTGTGTGTGTGTGTGTGTGTGTGTGACATTAGGACTTCAAACCTAATATTGAGTTGGTTCCTTGGTTCTGACACCTTTTTATTGGAACCAGCATTAACCTTCTCCTCAGTTTGAGCTACTGTACAGTAGCTCTTCTATTGCACGGCTCAGTCTTATGTGCATCAGTGAGTCTTGGCCACCCGTGACCCAGTCGGATCACTTTTGGTAGGTCCTGACCACTGCAGCCTTTGAATATCCCACAAGAGCTGCGGTTTTAAAGTTGCTTCGACCCAGCTGTCTAGCCATTATATTTTGGCCCTTCTCACAGTAGATACATTTTCAATAGTACTGTATCTCCTTACAGTGGTGGCTGGAAGTGGGTGGGATATGTTAGGTAGCAAGTGAACCTTTTTTTCCTGATGTTGATATATGATGAAAATACATATTAAATGCCATATTTTCATTAATTTACCAAATCTAATGTAAAGAGCAAACAAAAGAAAAATCGAAATCAAATCAATATTTGGTGTGACTATACAGTACTGTATGTAGGATCGTGAATATCCAGTCATACCAAGACATCTCGTATGTTGGTTAAAACACAGTCAGTAGCTGAAACAGAAACTGCTGTGTATTGTATGAGTGGCATATGAGGCTTAAACCTGTGTGAGAAACAGCCAAACTCTGCTATAAATATACGGTTGTGGAAGACAGTTTCATGTCACAGGTCATACAGCATGGCAAGACTGAGCACAGCAGCAAGATACATTGTAATTATACTGTATGAGCAAGGTCTCACCCAGGCAACAATTCCAAAGCAGATTGGGAGTTCAAGCTGTTTTAGAGAAGCACAAAGAAATGGGTAATGTTGAGAATCATAGACCCAGTGGACAACCAAGGAAACTATGCAGCAGATGAAAGAGACATCAGGCTTACTTCCCTTCGACATTGGAAGATGTCCAGCAGTGCCATCAGCAAGGAACTGGTGGAAACCACTGGGACACTCATCTACTGTTGGGGAAAAGTATGGCCAGAGGATTTCTTTGTGGAAGAATTGCGTCCAAAAAGCCATGCCTTCAACAACATGGAAACACGGAAAAGCGACTCGACTACAGGATGTGTGAAAGCATAGGAAGTAGGGGTGCAGAAAAAAAAATAGCAGCAGGTGCTCTGGACTGATGAGTCAAAATTTGAAATATTTGGCTGTAACAGAAGGTTTCCCAAAGGGCTGGAGAGCGGTTTAATAACGAGTCTCTGCAGGCAACAGTTGAAGCATGGTGGACGTTGTACTGTAAGTTTGGGGCTGCATTCTTCTAACTGGAGGTGGAGATTTGGTCAGGATTAATGGTGTTCCCACTGCTTAGAGGTGTCTGATTGGCCACAAATTTGTTCTGGAGCAGGACAATGACCCCAAACATGCAGCCAATGTCATGGTTTGGCACTCACAGAGCCCTGATCTCAACATCATCAAGTCTGGGATTAAATGAAGAGACAGACGGATTTGAGGCAGCCTATATCCCCCAGAAGCTCTGTGGTTCGTTCACCAGGATTTTTGAAACAACTTACCTGTGGAGTGCCTTCAAAAACTGTGTGCAAGTTTACCAGGAAGAACCGATGCTGGTGGACAGAACAAAACTATATTTGATATGATGGATGATTTCTGTTCTGTTCATTTATGTTACAATTTGTTAATTGATCAAATATACTATTAACAGTTCTATTTCTGAAAGCATCGTTAATTGACAGCATTTTTCACACCTGCCTAAAATGTTTGCACAGTAATTTCTCTCTCTCACCACACTACCAGTCAAATGTTTGGACACATCTTCTAATTCCTCTAGAAATTCTTCTAATTTCCAATTGTGCTTCATGAGATGTGCTTGATGCCTGATGCTTGAAGAATAGGAGAACTGGCATTTCCAAAAGGTTGCACTGTGAGTGTGTGTGCTTGTGTACCCTGCAATGGCGTGGCATCCCATCCAGGGTGTACACCGCCTCGTGCCATAACTTCCTTGGGATTTGCTCCAGGCCTCCCACGACCCTGTACAGAATAAACTGTATAGACAGTGAGTGAGTAAGTGAGATAATAATTTAATAAGTAATGATATCACTGTCAACCTACATATCAGTGCTGAAGATTGATACATTGAATGTATTCATAGCACTGAATACAAAACCCTTCAGACCTGAGCGAGAGATACATCCATTATTTCTCCAAACCCAGCCAATTATCTCTCCACAATACAGAATGAAGCTGATGATTCAGCTGGAAAATGAATCTCTTTATGAAAATGCATTTACTCAGTGTACAGTGTAGAATCTGTAATAGTTGGGGTAGATATTAAGTGCTCATATAGCAGAAAAGGAAAAAAAAATGGAGAAAGAACAAGTAGGGTGAGCAGTGCATGAGGAGCCATGCTGTTATCTTACACCACTGTGTACATGCTGCAGAGACCTTTCTTCCTACAGCGGACAGAAATTGATTACTGGCTCTCCCTGACTGCAGAGCTCCATCTGCTAAACATAAATATGAAACTCAAAGCACAGCGTCTGATTTCCTATGCTCCTGAGTGTGTTAAATCCTTCTGGAAAAGATTCGGAATAAACTCCCAACCTGCCTTCAAATACTGATTTGTGTAATTATTCTCAGGATTTCTCAACTGGGAATGCTTCATTAAGTCAAATGAGTAAAACTTCCATGCCTGGGACATCATATAGATCTTTTTTCAAAAATAAATAAATAAATAAATAAATAAATAAATAAATAAATAAACAAACTTTTTTTTCTTTTTTTTTAACATTAAACCTATAGAAACATGCGTTTGAATGTTGGAAAACATGGCAATACATCTCAGGAAACATGTTAGTAATCTACAGACAGATGTTGATTTTTACTAGGGTTGAAATTGGATTAGGGTTTTTGCAGAGAATTAGTTCAAACACACCAATGTCTTTGAAAAAGACTTTAAATCTTCTTTTCTTTCTTATTATCTTGTGGCTAACAGGGTTGTACACTATGAACATTTCTAAATTACGGTTAGACTTTCCATTTAAGTAAAATATGTAAGTCTAACCAAAATAAATAATGGTAAAAACCGGTATGTTTAGGTTAAATTCACTAAATAAAATGAAGTCCATAACTCATTATAATGAAATAGACACATTATACTGTATAAAGGCTACACAAGGTCAAAATCATATTTTGAGTGTACTTACAGTAATTATGAAATAACTTTCAGACTCTCATTGAAAATGTAGGATAAATCAAGGACGAAATCAAGGACAATTATCCATCCAGTCGTCAGAAAATTATACAACTTCATGTTTACCATGATATAGAAATTTTTTAATATTTGATCTGTGTCCTAACCTGCAATGGATGACTCGTTGAAAAGGAATGTTTTATGACATGTTACTATGTGTGTATGTAACTTATATATATGTGTTTGTGTAGAATACGTGAATATGTGTATGTATATTTGGGAGTATATATAAAATATGTGTATTATGTGTCATATAAATTGCCTGTGAAATTGTTAAGTAGTCAAAGGGGGTAGGATTAAATAAGTTTATGCTTCTTGCTACATATTCATTTTGCTTGTTTATTTTATTTTGTGTTTGTCTTATTGTTTCATGTTCGAAATAAAGTATTCAAATCAAATTATAGGAACATTTGAGATACGAATTGCATGGTTACATTAAGTAAAATTAGCTTCTACAATTATTACTAAAAATATGAAACACTTTACAATACTGTTCATAATTCATATGTAAGTGTGCAGGTACTAAGCAGTACTTCTTCATTAACTGATCTCTTATTTCTTTTATTTGCGAGTTAATTACTTAGTCATTATTTTAGTAGGAGTTCATCGTTAACTATTCCATAATTAATGAAGTCTTAAGCGTTAATCACTGAGTCGTACATTTCTCTTGCAGAACTATTAGTTAACTAAAGCGCTTTTATAATGAGTACTGATTAATTGCTGATCACACTGACATTCATTTTCACTAGCGAAGCCTTACATTCATTCTGAAGCTGTACTAACATAGGATGAGCACAGTTTAGTTAGTCAGGATCTAAAGAGGAAAAACTAAAATCTATGAAAGAATAAGGCTGT
This sequence comes from Clarias macrocephalus, assembly GCA_011419295.1. NCBI lineage: Eukaryota > Metazoa > Chordata > Actinopteri > Siluriformes > Clariidae > Clarias > Clarias macrocephalus. The sequence goes on along the minus strand of JAAGKR010000842.1, from coordinate 141,557 downwards.
TATGCACCACTGTTCATGTTTTCTGATATTATACTTTAACTACAGTGCTGTGAAAAAGTCTTTTCTCCTTTCTAAATTTTGTTGCATATTTGTCACACATATTACAAAATGTAACATTATCATATTATATAACTTTTAAAAATATATATTTTTTTAATGATGATTTTCATAATAATATTTTTTAGTCCAAACCTACCTCGCCCTATGTGGAAAAGTGCCCCGATACCTAATAACTGGTTATACTGTACCACCCTTTGTTGTGCAATAACTGGCAATGAGTCTTTCACATCGCTGTGGAGGGTCCCACTCTTCTTCGCAGAATGGTGTAACGTTGTCAGGCACGGTATACAAACTTCAACATGCTCCCCTTCTTTAGTTTTTTTCTGAGTTCTGTTCAGTTTTCCTCATTACAACTAGTCCCCAACATACAAACGATTTCAGTTCATGTGTCCAAAAAACTTTGTCTAGGACACTAACACAATTGGCAATACACAGTATAAAATGAACATGTTCCATGATCTTGTCCTTGTTCTTTAGAATCGTTGAACGATTTATGTTAAATGAACGAGCAATGTCTGCCATCTTTTCGTTCTATTCTCTCCTCTCAATTATTTACTCTTTTGTCTCCATCACCTTTTGTCAAAAGTTTGTAACTTGAATGTGCGTATGTAGGGGACTTACTGTACTTGAATGGCAATACTTTCTGTGGTTTGCCTTTCACACACACACACACACACACACACACACACACACACACACACACACACACACACACACACACACACACACATACAGTCTTATGCAAAAGATTAGTCACCCCTTGATAAATGACAGATCTTGGTTATTTTTTAAATGAAAAGATGTTATCACGGTCTCTCTTGGAAATGGAAAAAATGCACAATATTTTCAAGAAAAAATTATGCATAGTTACTTCTTATGCCACAAATTTAACAAAAATAAAAAATAAAAACATTATTATGGCACTATGCAAAAGTTTGGGCACCCTAAGAGTTCTTTTTATAAGGTTTCAGAGCTTTAATCAGCTCATTGGATCTAATGCATGGTAAATGCTAATTTCAAAATTTACAAATACTTTAACTCTTCAAACCTTGTGCACACACTTGTGGACACCCAACCTCTAAGCAGCTGTGTAAGACTCAATGAAAGTTATTGATGCCCACAATGCAGGAGAAGGCTACAAAAAGATAGCAAAGCGTTGTCAGCTTGCAGTTTCCACAGTGAGAAATGTAATTAAGAGATGGCAGTTCAGGGGAACTGTGGAGGTCAAGATGAGATCTGGAAGACCAGGAAAACTCTCTGAGAGACCTGCTCGCATGCTGGTCAGAAAGACAAATTAAAACCTCCATTTCACTGCAAAAAACCTGCAGGAAGATTTAGCAGACTCAGGAGTGGTGGTGCACCGTTCCACAAGACCTTCATGGAAGAGTCAGCAGAAGAAAACCTTTCCTGCATCCCTATCTTAAAATCCAACATCAGAAGTATGCAACAGAACATCTACAGGAGCCTGATGTGTTTTGGAAACAAGTGCTGTGGACTGATGAAGTAAAAATAAAACTCTTTGACCACAAGGTGTTTTTGGAGAAAAAAAGGAGCAGCATTTCACGAAAAGAACACCTTGCCAACTATTAAGCATGCTTTGGGGTTGTGTTGCAGTCAGTGGCACAGGAAACATTCCACGGGTGGAGGGAAGAATGGATTCCACTACAGTAAATACCAGCAAATTCTGAAAGCAAACATCACACCATCTGTAAAAAAGCTGAAGCTGAAAAGAGGACGGCTTCTACATCCGGACAATGATCCTAAACATACCTCGAAATCCACTATGGAATACTTCAAAAGATGAAGCTGAAGGTTTTGGAACGGCCATCACAGTCCACTGATTTAAACATCATTGAAAATCTGTGGGTAGATCTTAAAAGAGCTGTGCATGCAGGGCGACCAAACAATATTACAGAACTAGAAGCCTGTTGCAAAGAAGAATGGGCGAAAATCCCAAGTACAAGAATGGCTGGCTATAAAAAGCGTTTGCAAGCTGTGATATCTGCCAGAGGAAGTGTTACTAAGTACCGATTATGTAGGGTGCACCAAATCACCAAAATCTGTTATGTATCAAGGGGTGCCTAAACTTTATATACCGAATGTGTGAATGACTCGTGCTCATTGACATGGCGGCACATGCACCACTCATGTAGCCTGCATGGAGATCAGTGGCAGGACCATGTATTTACTTTGTGTTTACTCAGGGCGTTGACTCAAGACATATGTATCTCTTTTTGTTTCGTGAATAAAACAGAGAGCCCTCGACACCCCATCATGATCGGCAAGCATGTCGAAGCACAGCGGACAGAACTAGTGGTCCATTCATCAAATTTTAAACTTAACGACAAGCACCTGTACAGAATGCGCAGCCAGCTTTCTTTACCTTGTAGCAGATTCCTGAAAAATAGCTGAACAATTTTGCTTTGTGAAGCATACAGCCAACAAATGTAATTCAAATAATAGATTTAATGATTAGAGATGCAGACAGACAGAGAGCTTGTGTACAGGTTAGGAGAAAGGAGTGGACAGAGGGATAGAAAGAGTAGAGGAACAAATGATTAAATCTTCAACAACAGCATTAACTTACAAGCAGTACCTTGTTGCTCCTCCTCTATGATAGCATTGAGGTACTGATGAAAAACAATATTTTTCATTAAGCTGGTTTCATCAAACTTCCTCAAATAGTACTAAAAAGGACAAGTTCCCATGATGGATCCTGGTCACAGATTGAGATGTAGACTGTTTGCTGGCCATGTCATTAATTTCATGTAACTTTCCTGAGAAAAAATCTTTCCTCTGCTGCAAGACGCATTATCATCCTGGAAAATGATTTCATCATCACCCAACTTATTTTCCATTGATGGATCCAAAATTCAGCGTACACCTGTGCATTGATTGTTAAGGTAGCGATTGCTATGTCCTCAGGTCCTTTACCTGGCATGCAAACACTTATCATGAATCACTTGGGAAATTTGATTGTTTTCTTCAGGTAGTCATCTTTACTGTATATATTTTTTTATTAGAACGGCACCAGATAGACTTTTACATCATCTCCTTGGCCAGTGCAGATTAATGATTCGTCACTAAATACCAGGTTCAAATAAATACCAATCATCCACACTCCTGATTGCTTCGCGGTATCCCAGGGTAGCCTTGTTTTCTTCTCTTTAGGTGCTGGTACTGGTTTTAGTGCTGTTTTTTTGCTTGGCATTTCTAGACTGTATGTAAACACCATTTTATTCAGCAGATTTCGTACAGTTCTGCCACCTGTTTCCTCTTCTGCAACCTTGCCTCCTGTTTCTGCTCATTTGTTTTTCCCTTTTTCATTTGTTTTGTTGTGCATTTTTCTATTTTCATGGGGTATTGCTTCGAGTTTTCTATTTCTGACATCTTCCTTGGTCTACCTGTATTTTTTCCTTTTATAATCTCCACATTTTGTTTACACACCACATTTTTCACAAGACATACTGGGAGCAAATCAACATCTTTGCCACCCTCTGTGTTGGATTCTCTGCTTTCAGGACTTTCCATTGTTCTAATTGGCAACCCTTTTGTTGATGCCATGTTTTTGTGTTTAATAGGCCAAGTCCAACAGCTGGCCTTTAGTTATGGAAGTGCTCGCTTTTAACTGCAGACCTATTTCATTTTTTTTTAGACTTGTGCCAGTATTTCTTTTAGAAATGGAAATTCAATTACAACACATCCCGATTCCACCATTTTTCTCCAACATTGGGAGATTTCATATTTTCTTCCTCTATTTAATCTGGAAACAAACGCCATTCTTTTAAATATTTAATTTCTGTGAGGTAGGTTTCATGGAGCCAGAATGTTCAGCTGTTTATCAAAAATAGTTATTATTGTTTTATATCTGTGATTTGCTATAAAAGCTAAAAATCATGGTGAACGTCTTCAGTGTATGGTGTTGCCGGGGTAGTACTATAGTATTAAATTACAAATACTCTCTGTTGACATGCTTTCATATTGCTTTTTGCAAATAATGTTCTTTTCATAAGAAACATTCCGTGTGAAATATTTACTATTTACGCAGTATCGCATGAGAGGGCGTGCTGTTGTGCTGGATTTCGGCACGGTTGTGATGCGACCGCAGGATATCACATGCTGTCCATCTCACAGCCATGTTAATATTCAGCATAAGAGCACAACCATGAGTGTGATATTTCTTCTATATATCAGTTCCACAAACAAAATTTATGAACATATTATGATTCGTTTGTCTATTTAACCAGTTATTTTGCTCTGTCCACATTTATCCTTCTGCGACTGGCGGAGCTGGCGACTGACAGTTAGTGTAATTAATGGATGAATTCTTACTGGTATTGTGCCAAAAGGTAACAACAATAAACCATGGAGGTGATGGACGATCTCTCCAGTTTCTTTTCATATTTTCATCTATTCCGCTGTAGAATATCAGATCCATTGACTTATTACTATTTTAAATAATAATAATAAAGTAGTGGAACCTTGAATATAACTTGATCGAGCGATTTTGCTAAACAAGCAAAATTTAAAAATGAATTTTGACTTCAAAACGAGCGAGGTCTTGATATACGAGTACCGTAGTAAACATGCTCTTGACATTGTCTGCCGAGCGTCACGTGATCACAACTGAACAATCGGAGAGGGAGAACAATCGTCTCCCGTGCTAGTCTCAGTGCGTGTGCGTCATATTCAACATCCGTATGCTCATGTACTGTTTACTATGACATTGTGACCATATGCGTGTGTGTGCGCATAAAGCATTTTTTTTTATTCCAAGTGTAGTGACTGTACTTTAGTAATAGTACTGCAATAGTGCTGAAAAAAAAGTTTAAAAGTCTGTTAAAAAGTTTAAAAATGTGGGAAATCAATCTTTTTAGAGGAGTGATTCTGTTAGTGTATGTAAGTATGTGTGTGTGAAAGTCATCCTACACAGTAGAAGGGGGACTTCCTTCTTCTTTTCTCGTCTAAGACCAGTTCTTTTTAAACGTAAAGTGCAGGTTCATTTGTTCGATTTTTACTTTATATTTATAGTGTATAGTTTATTTATAGTTATTTTTATGTGAATATTTTTTGGGTTGTGGAATGAATCATGTGACTTTCCATTATTTCTTATGGGGTAAATTGGCTTTGATATACAAGTGTTTTGACTAATTATGCTTGCAATCCAAGGTTTAACTGTATTATTATTATTATTATTATTATTATTATTATTATTATTATTATTAATTACTCAGATTCAGCCTTGTGTTAGAAGCTAATTAGCTCTGTAGCTGGCTTTAGACTACTAAGGAGTAGTAATGTTGTTTAAGATAACATACTGTAGATCACACATACAATATATGTCAGATGTGTTTTCTTGCTTAAAGTGCTTCCATGACTGGTTTGGAATGTGGGTTTTGGCAAGCAGCTGCTCTCTCATCAGTACTGCAGACCGTACAGACCTGCTTTCTCCCATACAGGCAACCGACAGTCAGTGTAATTAATCATTGTTAGAGCACCTGTGATTCGGAGAGATACATATAGTTGAATGTACCAATTATGTACCATGCTCTATCTCACAACTCGTGGGATGCCGCTCGTCCAATCAGATTACTTGGTCTGAGCCAGCTGCTGTATAATGTTCCACACCATTAACTGCTGAAGCGCAGAGCAGTAACACTGAATTCATTAGTCATATTTAATAGATTCATACAATTTGGAACTGGTGGTACGAAAAGGGAATAACAAATGAATGTAAATGTTAGATTCCAAAGACTTTACATAATAATAATAATAATAATAATAATAATAATAATAATAATAATAATAATAAACTGAATACATTGAAATTAGGATACAATTTGCTCATATTGTAGGAATAAAAACTCTTACTATTTAAACAGTAACATTAACAACAACAAAAAATGAAAAGGCGATGTCATATTGTTATTGTTTATCTATATTATTGTGTTTTTATGAACCTGGAGTAATGTTCATAAACCCTTCTATTGTTTCTAAGCCAATTTGTTTCTGTGTAAAGCCCTGCTGTCTTCCGATGTGTGTGTTTTTTTTTTCATACAGAATCTCAAATGATTTCCTCTTTACTAGCATCCCTCCCTATGTAGAGTACGTTATCATTTCTACATCAGAAAAAACACAATATAATGCATATAAAGCCACCCACTCATAAAGCGTTGCAGCACACAGCTTGACAGTTACACATGCCCAGGAACTGCTCACTTTCACAGAGGCTTTTTCATTGCCACAGTATTAAACAGCCAACCACATTCGACTCTAACAAGTGCAACAAACACTTTCAATCTGGTGATACGGAGGTTGGAACCAGCGCCTGGATGTGCAGATTGAAATCTATTTGCAGCCTTAAAGATTTACAGGATTGTTGCCATTGTTTGCTAAGTGTTCAAAAGACATCAGGCACTGAGGAAACTGAGGCTGAGACTAGCAGCCTGCCAAGGTCAATTGTTTTGCAATACACTCAGAACAGGAGGTTGGTACTAAACTTGGTACCTGGCTTGGTACTGCAGTGGTACCACTTGTCAGCTTCTCGGCGGGTGGCACGGTGGCGTAGTGGGTAGCGTTGTGGCCTGTGGCCTTGACACCACCAGGACAGAGAAATCAGGGTCTGTGCCTGTGAAGTTTGTTCTCTCTGTGCTTGGTGAGTTTCCTCCCACGGACCGAAGACATGCAGATTAGGCTAATTAGCATTCTAATGGCATTCGTGTGTGAATGTTGACCGGAGATTCTACCGTAGTCGTAAAATATGAGAATAGATACAATTACAGCCACCATTGGCTTCCATGCACGGTCCCTAGTTGGACTTCAGAGGTTCATATATACTGTATATTGTGCATATATACAACTTGACAGAGGAGAACTCTGATAAGATGATAAGAAAGGTCTGATCTGATATTTTTTGTTAATTCGCTCAATATGCTCTACATGATTTTAAAGACATGCATGAATATGTAACTAATAAACCAACATGGCATAGTTTCGCTTTCTTCAAAGCATTTGTATTTTTTGCCGCCAGCTCCCTCTTGTTTGTACACATGTCATTCTGACAACCCTACCATTAACTTACCACACTATGATACAAAACAGAGTTCAATAATGGCCATAAGAAGTATAAAGTTGATGAATAACGTTATCAGCATGGTAAGAGCAATGTTAGAAATAGCATTTCATAGCAAAATTAAACAGTTTTAGTAGCAGGCAACTACAGTATACAGTATATTGTTCATATTTAGGAATACATAATATCAGTGTAACTTGCAATTAAAATGATCAAAAATTATAATGCTTCAATTACTTAAATAATATGTTACTACCAATGTGGCAGAAAGACTTCCAGGCCACAAAAAAAAAAAAAAAAAAAAAAAAAAAAGAAGGTGTTCATGTGTGAAAATGATTCCTCATTCTCCCAGGACCACTCTTTTATAATTGGAGTGCTGGAATATGTCCTTGCCACCAGGGTAGAAAAAACTCCATTAATGTGTGATAACCTGGTCATTCAGTCCCTTTAGGTCATCAGCTGATTAAATTTTTTTTCCACATAACGTTGCGGCGTGTAGACCTGACCAACTGAAGCAACCCCGAATTATAACACTCCTTCCAAATGCTTGTACAGTGGGCAGAATGCATGATGGGTAGGGTGCTTCATGTGCTTCCCTTCACACCCTGACACATGCAGGACATCGCTTTGGAATAGGGTCAATCTGAACTCATGAGAACACATGACCATTTGTTAATCTTAATGCTTCCTAGCCAATTCAAGCCTTTTTGTCTGATTAGTCTCACTAATATTGTCCATTATAATATTATAACGTTATCCAGCTGGATATATTGCAGGTTTAATGGATTGTTTTTCTTTTTTTTCAGCTTTCCAGGCGAAAGATGCTAAAGAAATAAAATATGTATCACTTCAATGACATGCAATGATGCCATAGTAGTCTGCTTTTTTTGCACACAATGGCTCTATTCGCTCTTCATTCTCTCCCTGTGTGCTCCAAATGGCCAATTGTATTATGTAACTTTTTGATACTTTATGTCTTGTTACACACAATAAGTCACAGTGCAATGTTTACAAAGATTTGCAAAGTTCATAAGTTCATAAATTTTCCTCCTTTGGTCTCTGCATGGGGCCGTACATGCAGGAGGCAACCACTATGACAATATTACTCTGAGATCCTATTTCAGTCCATTAGGCTTTGATGATCATTTTCCTTTTTCCTTACGCGTGCAGAGTAGACAGCAATGGAAAGAAAGTAATGCAAGCGCGGCAAATTGTTCAAAAATGATCTTTCCAATTCCGAAACGGTACTCACTGGCATAGTCTCATTACCTAAATGAGACACATGAATCATAATTTTTTGCTAATATAAAAAAAAGTAATCAGCTTTCATTTTTGAACTAGTTTGTATTGTCATGCAAAACAAGCCTATAAAAACATCTTATAGCAGAATTTACAGTAAGCGCGTTTCATCCAGGTATTATCTTACATGGTGCAAAATAAAACACTATCCAGTATAATTGGATAGTTTAGTAGTGTTAATTTAGAGGTAAAGTTAGTTGAATCGATGCATGTTAAGCATGTCAGGTGTGGTGCTGCAGTGATCAAATTGCAGCAGTGCCATGGTTGGGTCCTACTCCATTCAGTTTTGCTTTTCTCCTACATCATGGATTATGTGGTATTCATTTGGCAGACACTTAACTTACATTTTTATCACATTATACAGTACATCTGAGTAGTAAGGGGTTAAGGGCCTTGCTCAAGGGCCCAACAGGGACAACTTGGTGGTCGTGGGACTTGAACCTTCAGACCTTCCGAACTGTAGTCCAATGCCCTAACCACTAAGCTACCTCTGACCCTACTACAGTATTTTCAGTAAAGGCAAGACAGTGGTGTAGTGGTTAGCCCTGTAGCCTTGTACCTCCAGGGTCTGGGTTTGATTTCCGGCCAGGTTCGATTCCTGCCTCTGTGTGCATGGAGTTTGCATGTTCTCCCTGTTGCTTGGTGGGTTTCCTCCGGGTGCTCCGGTTTCCTCCCACAGTACAAAGGCATGCAGATTAGGCTAACTGATATTCCCAAATTGGCCATAGCATGTAAACGTGTGTGTGTGTGTGTGTGTGTGTGTGTGTGTGTGTGTGTGTGTGTGTGTGTGTGTGTGTGTGTGTGTGTGTGTGTGTGTACTGTGCTATGGATTGGCACCCCATCCAGGATGTACCTCGCCTCGTGCCGTAAGTCTCCTCTGATAGGTTCCAGCCCCCCTGCAACCCTGTCTACAGGATAAGGCTGAATAGATGATGATGATGATGATGATGATGATGATGATGATGATGGGTATGTTCAGTAATATAAATGTTTTCCATGTAGCTAGTTGATTAATAAAAATTGACAAAGATCTATGTTTTCTTGAGAGAGATGGCTAGCTAGAGCAATCAGTCCTAATATTTGCTTGGTAGGCTAGATTTGTAGCTTCGCCGCTCTATGTGTTCATGCTGTACCGCACTCAGACTGCACATGCATACTTTATGCTCTGCAAACAGTCTGGTGCGTACTTCTTGTTTTTTGTTAGTGCTGCGTTCTGAAACGTGAACACCAGGGCTCTCTGACAAAATCCGATTCTTCAAAATCAGACCTCGTGTTAAAATCATTTATCAATAAAAAAAAATTGCATCACCACCAAAATTGTATTATCAAAACAATTGTATATAGAGATCAGATTTATTTAAGCATATTGTTTTTTATTACTTAGTCATTTTTGTTTCCGCCCAATTGTAGCAACTTTCTTAGGGTGAAATTGGTTTCCTGGAACAGAAATGATGAATGTAATTCTTGTTATGAGCCCATGGGATGCTGAGAGTGGGTAGTGGGAATAACCTGATCCAAAGTCTAATTTCCAATGAAACTGAAAATACCTTTAATCACTTTGGATGACTTAGGACGTACAGTAGTAAAAGTACAGCTGGCTGATCATAGCGACAAATATATTTGAATGAGACCAGTAGTCGCTGATTGTACTAAATGATGGTGTATTCCTCGCAGTAGAAACAAAGTGGTGCTAAGATGATTTTAACGAGTTCGCTGGAATTGTTATTTTTCAATGTGTTTCAATTTCTGGGTGCTTGCTTGAACATAAGGTAAGGCTTATTTTCTGCTGTGCTACAGACTTTCTCTACTTTTTTGAGATAATTGGAGTTTATTCCACTAGGAAAACTGTCTGTTTAATTAACCAGCTTCTTTTCAGCCCATTGATTTACGTTGTTAGCCAATTTAATTATACAATTCATTGCATTTTAAATGCCTATAGACTTCTTAAAATTCAGGAATCAAAGGCAGTTGAATAATATGTGCTGCTCTGTAAACACGCGCTGCTGCTGAGCCATTAGAATTAAATCTGATGCTAATATCTATGTTTTGCTCCTTAGTGTTTGCAGTTCGATGAGCACGATGGCTCAGTGGGGGGGGGGGGGGGGGGTTGAATCTCGCCTCTGGTCTGTGTGCATTCAGTGTGTGTGTTCTCCTTGTTCTTTGTGGGTTTCCCCCGAGCGGACACAAGATATGCGTTATGGAATATAAATGTTTGGTATTTTGTCAGGTCTGTTTTAATGTTCTTCTGTTGTGTCCTTCTGGCAGAAAACAGGTAAAAATTCAGACTCTGAACTGTTGCTGTACGTGAATGGCGGTGCGATAATGGCAAGAGGAACACCTGAAGGATAGAGGAAGAGCTCCGTTCAAGCAGAGTAAAAGATGTGATGGTCAAAAGCTAAATGGAACCAAGTGCGAATTATCAACGAGGACCTTGAAATGCATTAGTTGTGCTGCCATCACTTTGAAGACAGAGGCCTTGGCATCCACTGGCTTTGAATGTATTTTTGTTATATTAATCAAGCAAGCCGATTACGAATTAGTGAATAGACACATACCACAACCCTGGGAACTTAAAGTATCGAATGGAAGGTCATAAACAGTGAAGTGTTTTGAGAAATACCAGGATTTTATCTAGTTTCTCCTTCCTTTTATTTGAACCACTTACCTTCACATTCCTTCTCTATCCTTCAAAAACAGAAATCAAAACACTCTGGATGAATGTATTGACTGTCAAATCCCATCTGTCCTTTAGATCCGCACAGAAATAATCATCATGTAAAAGCAAACCCATGGAAAGCCTTTCTGTTATACAGCATGTTTCCGACTTATTGTGTCAAACCGGGCATGTGAAAACGTATACACTACATCGTCACTACTGTCAGTCTTGCCTTCCCCAATACCCAAGAAACACATTCAACTACCTATTGCTCATAGGTGATTTCTACAGGACCTGGCTTTGTTTGGCTCGCTTTCAATCACATTATAAGATCAATACAACAGCAGCTTGACTATCACCATAAAAACCACTCCTTGCAATAACTTGATTGGTTCTGCAGGCCTGTGTTCAGCCGTTGGAGTTCACACTGCCACCGTAATCTAGTTTGTTGCAATCATATAAATTCCGAGCTACCGGGTCGGCGCAGCTAGAGGGAAATAAAAGAAAGTCAAGGTAGACTCCCAATATTACCATCATCCTTTGCTGCAATTTCGACTTGCAGGACTTCTCATTTACGACACAGGGCCATTATACAGTTTAACGGCCCATTGCGCTGAAACATTGCGGCCAGTGTAGGATCTTTTAAATCGCTGACAACACACACACTGTTGCTACCATTCATATGCAGTGTTTTGTGTAATGTATAAAAACGTTCAGGGCCACAATTTTATATCCCTACTCATAGTGCTTCTGTACAGTATGTCACTTCAAGGTATTTCATCCTTCGTGTTCTGAAAGGAACCCAGAACTACAGTCATCTTCAGAAAACAGATTGCAATGTCGGAAGACTGCGAAATTATTGATCATGATACATACTATAGGCAGCACCCGAAAGGAAAGGAATGAAGTCAGGAATTTACCAGCGCAGGGAAGCAACAAGCCCGGAAACCGCCTGACAGAAAAGTCAAACATTTACTCTGAGGATTTTACAGTTACATCGCATGTTTGCCAAGTAATTATGACTAGAAAGGAGACTGGCTTTGGCAAAACAGAAATAGCAGGGCAGAGAGGTACAATTAAAAAGCAGACTCGCATTTGCAGAGAGCTGTCCAAATATCATTTGGATTAACTCAAAAGTAATTTAAAAAAGAAAAACCAGCAAAAAAAAAAAAAATGCACATAAGGACATGTGACCAAGACTGATTCCACTTTTCTTTTTAGCAGCAATGCTCGAATGTGTAATGTCTGGAGTCTCTGTAGCCATTTGCCCCATAAATGATCTAATACAGAACGATTCACAGCTTGTTCTGAAAGGCTTCAAAAAGACTGGAGGAGTATGTTACAACAGTATTTATACTTTTTTAAACAGCTTTGGGAAAGAGTGAGTGGAAAATGAATGTGTAAATCTTCATTTATATTTATAGGGTATAGCCATACACCATAGCTCAAAAGGATTTAAGTCTCAAAGAAAAAGCAATGTAAAAGTCTTTTACTATAGCCGTGTGCTTCTCAACAATAAAAGCGCTTGCAGGAATAAATTGTTTAAAGAACAATTCATGACGCCAAATGTAATGGCACAGGACTCAGTCTGGTGACTTTTTCTGTCAGCATAACATCCACTTTAATCAGTCATAGTGACCTTGGTGAAAATGCCTGTGAGTCAGATTTGCTAAGTCAATTACACGAAGAAATAAACACAATTGCAACCAGAAAAAGCATGCTGTGTCCTAATCACACGTCATAGAAGTCGAAGCATGGAGGTAAATAGTGAAAGTTTGAAATACTGAATCAACTATTTAAGTCTAAAATCAATATTTTTGGTGCTTAAGAAGAGTTAGTCATGAGTCCATCATGCCCTTTGTAAACAGGCTAAACAATGAATCAAAAGGAAAATATGCCACTGACTCTAATACACCTGGGTTTGAGCTTGCGGATTAGCCAAAGATTAAAGTGATTTTTCTAAACGGAATGGCTGGGAACATTAGCAAAAAAAAAAAAAATCTCAAACTAGCAAATTTAACATGACAATTTACAAAAAATTAGCTAGCAAGCAAATTTGGCAAACAACTATAAAAACTTACCCAGCTAGCTAATTTAATTAGCGAAACTTCCAAACCAGTGACATTAGCAAAAGGCAAAACACTCCAACATACAGTACCAAGCAAATGGGCACAAATAAATAAATAAATAAATGCTGTAGCGCGAGGATGTCTATAAATCCCAGTAAACAATAATTGATAAGACAAAGTCAGTATTTTGATGAGAATCCTTTAGTCTAAGGTCAAATTTGTGTAGTTTTATAAGGAGATGAATTACTAAGTTTTACTGAGCATCCTGTCAAATCACCCACAGCTCTTCTGAGGACTTTGACTGTTGCACCTGCTTCTTTTTGCATGCAAAATCCAGCAGCTTTTGTCTTTATTTATTTATTTATTTATTTATTGTCTGAAAAGTGGTCACTTATATAATAATGTGCTGCTTTCATTTTACAGTATATAAAGACAGCTTGTACCGTACTAAATGCACAGGGTGCTTACGGCTTTTGCACTGTTTTGTACACCTTTGGCCTTCTTAATGAATTCTGAGGGTTAATATTTCATGTTTTTAAACAAAGACAAATGAGATACAGTACCACATTCTCAATGAATCTGCAACTGCAGCAAGTGACAAAATAGTATGTAAAAAAGAATGAAATTTAAAACATATGTTGTAAAAAAAATAATTATTATTATTATAAAAGTGTAAAAATTAATACTTTACTTATAAGTATTATACTTAAATGTACAATGACTAGAAAGGTATAATTACTTAAGCACTTTATGTCTGTGAATATGACATAAAGGCACAGGAATATGCTAATCATAGTCTACTTTCATACTGTAACTGGAGAAAAAGTAAAACCATTTAACGTATACATTTAAAGGAATAAATGTATAACCACTCAATGTTTTGTTTAAGGATGTGTAGAGTTTCTTGTTTTTAATGTGTATACATGATTATTTTATTTTATTTATTTATTTTGCAAGGGTCTTTGGTCTTATCCCAATCCCAAAAAACAACAACCCGGTAGGAATATTTCCACTTTATACCCAGTGTTCCTGGGATAAGCTTCCGATCCACCACAATTATAACCAGAAAAAAAAAAAATCAGAGAAATGCTCACCCTTGTATATCTGAGGAAATAATGCAATTCCATATATGTGTGTCTACCCAAGTGCAGCATTGAAAGATTGCTGAATTATTGTGTGGATTAAAATGTGTGAATGACCTGAATACAGTTGTATAGACACCTGTTTAAGTACATACTGTTGTATCTAGAATTGTGACTACTTTGGCCTTGAGCACATAGGTTTACTAAGCATGGATTACAGCATTGCACTGTGCTGATATAATTACCATGTGGATATGATTGTAATGAGCAACTACTCTACAGTCTTACTGTAAACAGCAACAGTCATCAGCAGGAGATTTAAAAAAGGAACCTAGGAGTTTGATGGAACATGCAACTCTTCACTTCTCACTGATGCAATTTTAAGCCCACTAGAGACATAGTGTTTTCATCCATTACTGACCATATCATGGTATTTGACCCAAGTATGATGAAAGGGTTGTATTCTGAAATGACTATGTGCACCTTCGTGTTAAATTCGGATATGATTATGGTTACGTAGTGAGATGTAATTGTTGTAAATTCAAACACTTCTGTCTCATACTGTTATAGTACCAAATAATGAAGACAAAAAAAGAAAATAAACGCAGTTGAAATTCTGCATTAGGGGTTATCACTGGAGAAAATGGGGTTGAAATCTATACATTAAATATTAAATATTCACTGATAAATTAATACTAGAAGTTTTATTCATTATGATAAAGCGAATGACAATACAGGTGTAACTCTGGAGTCAAATACAAAATATCTTCCATGTCTTTGTTGAATTAATGTGAATGATTGAGGCTGATATACTAGTTGTGTTACATTGTACGTATATATACTGTATATGAACAAGTTATGAACAATTATAAGCATTTTAATTTGCAGATCTGATTGGTCAGAGGTTCTTTCTTTCTATACTTTCTATGAAAGCAGCTCTGTTAGTAGTGATACCTGCAATGATGATAATAATACACTGAATCTAATATTGTTTTCATAATAACAACTATAGCATATTGCTTTTATACAGTAGTAACAACTTGTTGTATGGTGGATGATCTACATACGCATTTGTGAAAAAAAAAAAGATATTACAGCAATTGTAATTTTCATGTTAATATAAATTAAACACTTTACTGTTTTTGAAAAATAGTCGACTTTGCTTCACAACATACCATAGTGGATTATTTCTATATAACAGTCTGCACCTATTAGGCAGAACACTAACACCACCATGTGAACTGGATAACACTGATCATCAATTATATACCAGGAAACTGGTGACAGGATCATGGGCATCCAAGGTCCATTTATGCCTGTCGGGACCAAATACTAGTCTTCTGGTCCAATCCCACTGAAAAGCCAATGTACCACAAAAAGTCAATGCTGGCTGTGATAGAAAGGCACCAGAACACCCAGTGCATCAAAGCCTAATGCATATGAGGTTTACCAGGCAAAGAGTTCAAAGTTACAAAGTTCCCCAGATCTCAGTCTGATTGAGAATCCATGAGTGTCCTGGACAAAAAGTAAACTAATGGAGACCCCACCTCGCAACCCTGCTGCCAGTAGCTAGACATCTCGGTAGAAGAGACCACAGCACACCACCATGTCTTCTGTAGTCATGCCAGAGCTACCCAGATGGCACCTACACAATATTGTTCTGACTGATCGATCGTATCTTGCCTGAACCCGAATTAGCACTAAATTTTTTGCAGTAACTCATATATGCATATTAATGACTCACATATGAGTGGGCTGTCTGTTTCTAAAGCTTATATACTTGCATAACACATTGAATCCATGCAACGTAATATTATACGAATCCCCGGGAAGGTGGGCGGAAAGTCAAGGACAGAAAGGGGCGCTGTGGAGGATCACCAACCAATATTTGAATTTCACTGGGATCATGTCCACAATATTCCTGTGATGACTGATGACCTTGAAAGCAGACGAAGCTGATGGCTTTAGCTCCGGCCTTCACATATTCACATATTTTTGCTTTACAAGAGTTTATGAATGACGAAAATAACATATACTTTCTGACAACGAACACGCTGGAACGTGAGCAGAATACACGGGGAGTGCTTTCGAATGTGCATAAATACGGAAGAAATCTTTTCCCACTAAAGTCACTGATGAATTATAATCAATAAAATTGTTGTTTGTAGATCTATGAGTCAGTGAGTGCAAAACAGTTTGGAAGATGAAATACAGTATCCCATGTGCTAAGGAATAAATCTTTTATATCTAGTGTCAGGAATGCATCAATAATTAAGATTCGCTTAAAAAGTTAGGTTTATGCAACTCTTTAAATATTCAGAGGGAAAAGTAGAGCTTCATGTCCTATTGCTACAGGGTTCAAGATACTCAGTCATGTATACTATAACTCAGGAATGCTGTTACTGCTGTCACAATCATTTGAACTGCCCATTTTGTCCAGCAGATGTCAACCTTGAACAACCTTGTCCATGGGGTCAGTACCCATAATTAATCTGATGTACTGATGCCTAGGCACTCCTGATGACCTTATACTGAACTTCAGGAACTACGTCTGTTTAAATGTTCCTCCATGAGTCATGCAGAGCAGTTTGCCGCTAGAGGAAAATAAGTTTATGGAGAGGAACTGGGTCAATTTTACAGGCTTTGATTTTCCCACTCCGTTGGTTGTAATTTTGTATTATTAGCTTTTGTTTACTTGCGCTCAAATCTCATTATTTTGGCTCCAGATGCCTGGGATTCCTTTCACTTCCAAACTCATCTGTCACTCAGCATGACTCGGTACTCAGAACCGGTGGGAGATTTCAGCTCCATTCTTGAGGTGCACACGACGTTTCAGCTTTCGCTGTATTATTAATTATTAATCTCAAGCCCTTACTTCTTGGTTACAGCAGTAATGTTAACGCGGTGTATTACCTTTCTTCCAAAAATGCTGTATTTTTCATAATGACTTAATTGCACAGAAGCAAAACTGTCTGGTGCATGTTGGGCCGTGATGCTCTAAAGTGACACCACTGATGGAGCCAATTGCCTGTAATTATGACAGCATGTGAGTTGGGATAAAATATAGTCTTGTGAAAAATGAGCAAATCCTTTTCAGACAAAGAAAACGGATTGTTTATTCTTTGGACATGCCAGACATGATATCATCCACAGACGATTGCAAGAGGAAGAAGCGCCAGAGGTGGACTAAGAATCAGGATGTCCGTATGACAACATTTGGATATCGACAGATATGAGCTATCTAGAGGCATGGAAAGCTGTTGGCCATAATAGTAGATGGAGGGCCAGAGATAATGTTTCGTCAAACCCTTCCCTGATAGGAATAAGAGAGATAGGAGGAGAGAGAGAGAGAGAGAGAGAGATGAGGGGATTACAACAGTTCAATTTTACATCAATGTGATGAAATAGACAGTTATGATTCTCAAGAATCATGGGACATCATACTAGACAAAAACAGAAATGCTGTGAAATAAATAAATAAATAAATTAGAAGCAACAATTGTAAGATGAAAATGAGTACAAGGAAAGTTAATATGGGTTGACCTCACAGAGTTCAAACCGATTTTAAATAACATGAACAGTGTCCTGTTCATTTCATATGAAGGTCAGTTCATTTATTTATGCACACTTCAATTCCTTCATAACATGCCTAAAGGCAGCATTTCAGTCTCTCTCGCAATAAGGGCTCTATATCTGTGAGACAGCCTACGGGATGGATTTTGATATGGCCTAATACCCTGATCCGTTGAGACTCGACGTGACCTGGATACAATAAATCGGTCTTTTGCAATGTGGTCTCACACAGTGTCCTTTAAAACTTGCAGTCTATTTCAAATATGCTAGATATACTGTAGGGCTTGGTTAAAAAAAAACCCCCCGAAAAAACAGGTTTTATGGACTTCTAGACTAAAAAGCCCAGCTGGGCTTAGATAGGCACTGTGAACTGAACACTTGATGTATTCATTCATATCTGAGAATATATAAATTTGGGTAAAGCCATAAATATGGCGTGTGCATGTTGTTGGCACCTTTGGAAAAACGTTCCTACTCATGACCGGATTCAAACTGCATCTGTGATGCATTTATTCTTATGCAATAGTTTATGAATCATATGAAGCTCATGTACATACATAATTAAGTAATAAGCTAAAATAAAATAACAAAGGCAAAGTCTAATGAGATACTATATATATATTAATATATATATATATATATATATATATATAGTATATATCACAGTCAAGAAGGAACATCTTATCCTCAAAACACCAGACATGATATATTCATGATATATGAATATATATAGATATATGAATGCACCCTGCTTGACTATAAGCACATGCAAACTCACATTCAGAAACCAAGAGCAAATTCAGCATATTCAGTCAGTAGTGAGGGAAATTCTGTTCTGGCTATTTGGCTCAGCTCACAGATAGGAGTCGACTCCTTTGGCTCCCAAATGGCTTGTTTAGAGAAACGAAACAAGATTATGACCAGTGACAGCTCTTCTTTACCTAAAATTGTTTCATGAAATTCTTACTCTGCATTCTAATGAAACCATCACTACTTTGCATTGCATTTATAAAATCTATTCAAATAATGGGCAAAACGGCAAGGTGCTTTAAAAGGTAACTGACAAATGCATTACGCATTAAGCCTTGCAGTAGGCTTATTGTGTGCTGTATCAGTGCTTAAAGAAAAGTCATTTCTGCTTATCTTAATTGATCTTCTAATACATCTGACTGCATACAGTACAGCCTTCATCGGTACAGAGAGCACACACACAGCTCACTATTTGGAAACAACTTGCATATTTAAACATGTTTTAATGGCAATTTCTATATGACACTGTATGACTTATGATATGAAATTGCAGGAAAAAAAATTGGCACTGTAGGACATGAATATGACACTGTATAACATAGATATGACAAAGTGTGACATGGACATTACACTGTAGGATATGGATATTACACTGCAAGACATAGACATGACACTGTGTTTTATGGACATTACACTGTAGGGGATGATATGGCACTGAATAATATGTATATGATGTTGTATGACGTACATATTACACTGTATGACTTGGCTGTGACACTATGATGTGAATATTGTACTGTAAGACATGGCTATAAAACAGTATTAAATGAACGTGACGCTGTATGACATGGCTATAACACTGCATGACACAGTTATAACACTGCATGGTGTCACTATGACACTGTATGACATGGCTATAAAAACTGTATGACATGAATATGAAACTGTATGACCGCAATAACACTGTATGATGTGAAATAGACACTGTATGATGTGAATCTGATAATGTGAATTTGAAACTGTATGACAGGGCTATAAAAATGTATGATATGAATATGAAACTGTAGGACATGGCTATAACACTGTATGATGTAAATATGACATTATTTAAATTGACTATAACCCTGTATAACATGAGTATGACACTGCACAAAATGGCTATAACACAGTATGACATAAATATTGTACTGTGTGACTGGGCTATAAAAATGTATGATATGAATATGAAACTGTTTGACATTGCTATAACACTTTATGTTGCGAATATGACACTGTATGATATGACATACCGACATCACTGTATGATGTGAATATTACATTGTATGGTGTGAACATGACACTGTATGAAATACAGTAAAACTGTATCATGTGAATATTGTACTGGATGATATGGTTATAACACTGTATGACGTGACTATGACATTGTTTGACATGGCTAGAACAATGTATGATGAATGACACAGTTATAACACTGTAGGGTATGATACTGTATACATAGATTATAATAATGTCTATAAAACATGTATATAAGCATGACTTGGCTATAACACTTTATGACGTGAATATGACATGGATATGAACCAAATGATAACCATTCACATTGTTTTCAGCACTCATAATGGAGTTGTGCGCTTCATCCGGCGCATGCGCACGAGGATCGGCCGTGGGACGCGCGCGCGTCGCAGTGAGCGGTCCTGAGCGAAGTTCTCTGAGCGCGAGCGGTGTTTAGAGGCGCGCGCTGAGTGATCATGGGATAGCGGATGTAGCCCAGGCTGCTCTAGGTATTACTGGGGGAAGGGGGGAAAAAAAGAGGAAATGCGTTTAGGCAGTCTTGCCCACTGCTTTGATAGATCTGAGAGCACACTTTCCCCCGTTGTATTGGGTTCAACCCGTGTAAAAGTGTAGAGTGAAGGGTTGGTTTGGTCAGGATGGCGTCCGCTCGACAGGACTACGTCGCCCCGTGGTGGACTTACTGGCTTCACAACTTCCCACACGCTAATTTTCATTTCCAAGCAGTTGATAGTGCCTTTAAACCAGGGGAGGTAAACTACCAGCAGGTCAGTTCAATGTTTATTTCCTCCACGCATTAATGAAATGTATAGTGAATGTCAGAGAGTTAAATGAGCTAAGTGTCCCTTTCTCAATAAAAATGAAGCGCGTGCTGGTTTCACTGCGTCTCAGGAGAGAGCGCGTGACTGCCTGCCTGCCTCAGTCAGTAACTGGGCTTTCAGGCCAGCGCGAGACGTTAAAACTTTTTTTTTCTTTTTCCCAAATAAAAATAGCTTCACGTGTGTTCTTACTTTTGTGTGTGTGTGTGTGTGTGTAAAACTAAGACAACGACACAATTTCCTTAACTTGGATGTTTTTAAAATATTGGAAAGCATTCCCATCTTGAAGAAAATGAATTCTGCTGTTCATTTAAACACAACCATTAAAGATGTAAGGAGAGACACTAGAGATTTTTCTTTTGTTTCTTTATAAATCTTTCTTACACTGAAAAATCTATGCAAATTGGAGTTTGTCCAATTAAATAAGCATATATTTGCATACTTAAAAACATAATATCTAGTGTTTGCATGATTTAAAATGTTACCACTATCATCATGGGATTTATAAGGTTTATAAGAGCATGTTTATTATAACGAAACAAAATTTGCCATATAAATAACAGGAAATAAGCTTTTCCAGGCTATAAGATATGATGTACTTGTAGTTGAGCCAAGTGGGCAGCGTTAAATTCTCCTAAGATAATGCAGTAGATGTGAATGTGCGAAAACAATAAAATGATCACTTGATGTATAAGTACAGTTTGAAAAATGTTGTAGATGCAGTTTAAATATACAGTATATATATAAAAAAAATCTGAAGGAATGTTACCAAATCTTTCTACATGTAGTGCTTTGCCTTAAAGAGAAAAGTAAAAGTAAGAGACTGGTTCTAGATTAGTAACTTACTCTGACCAAGCTAATAATCTCAATAAGGCCATGGTTCTGTTTAGATGTGAATAAATATTGACTTTTCCTCTTCAAGTGTATCGGAAGTAAATAAAATGAAGAAAACATTCCAAGTGACGTTACATTGCTATGTAAAAACACCATCTGAGCAGCACAGCGTCCCAGGTCAGAAACTGTATCAGTGGGCAAAGAGCAAATAATAGTAATAATTAATAAAGAAAGTGTTTTAAGGAAAATAATCTCAAGGAGAAGAATTAAATTGTTTCATATCCCACTACTTGTTTGTTACTACGTGTTTATTTTATGAAGTAGTGACATCACCAAAAATGCCGTAATTCATCAGTTATGGTTAAGGTAAGAGGAAATTGTCTTCACGGTGTAAATTTTTATTTTTAAACAAATGATTCAGGTATTTACTAATGTAGAATGACTGCCATACAACTACCTAAGGGTCCCCAGTTTTTCACTTAAATGTAATTCATCAAAAACAGTCTGCTTCCCAAAAGAATGAGCACTGAGTCACTGTAAACTGAATCAGTCATTATAAAGCAGAGCTTTACTATACATTAAGCTTTTTTCTCCCTAATTCATCTTTAACAGCAGCTCTGAGATCAGTGCCAGCTGCACTTCCATGCCACGGTTTCCCTAATGCAGTATTATTTTCGAGCAACTCATTCACATTAACTTGTACAGGCAGTACTTGGCAGACAATACAGTAGATTAAGATTAATCTAAGACTGAGCTAAGGCTAATGTTATGTTATGGTTATTTAACACAAAAAAACCCCAATAATGACAGTCTCAATTAAAAGTTAATAATAGTTATTGACAGGTTGCAGTTTTCTCGCCAAGGAGACGAGAGTTATCGAAGCAGCTCTGGACATTTTCCAACACAAGTAAGGTTTAATAATGGAGGACTATATAGTTCCTTGTACCTCAGTAACATTGAAAGGTACCTTTTTGTGTGTGGTGTATTTGAATTGCTACACAAAAGAATCAGCATACGTAAAAGATTCGTTACATAAATCAATTCCATCATCCTCCCATGCTTTAGTGTCAACCTTTATTGTTTTTATTTTATAATTTTTATTGTTATTGTTTTTATTGGATGGTAACATCAAAGTTCATACTGAGTAGTGATTGTTTGTGTGTGTGTCAGTCTGATCCCAGGCATTGGCTACATATATTTTCTGCACAGGTTTTTAGTTTTGTCCGAGTATCAGTCATTTTTAGCTTGGTGACACATGTGCATGCAAGTTATTTTTACAGTTTATGTAGTTTCTAAAAGTTTTACAAAACTCTTACTACATAAGCTACATACTGTAGACACTGTAGTCTTTATTACTGTCTTTGGACTGTTGGGTTTTTTCATCTTTGTTATGCTCTTTTCTAGATATTGTATGCCTGCGCTTGCGTGTCCATTTTCGCCCAGATTTTCCTGTAATGGTGTAGTTTCGATGAGTTTAAATGAGTTGCCATCATACCCCTTTTCCCACTCACATTCTCAGAAGAGTTGCTGACTCTTGTAACCATGTCAGTAAAGTAGACACTTGAAGAGAAAGGAGCTATCAGATGGTAAGTGCAGTTAACATTAACATTGTATCAGAGCTGAAAATTGCTCTCACATCAACGCACTGAAGCTGTGAAAGAAATCCGATAGCATTAGTTCCCTTCTAGAGCAACTCGTTGATTTATACTGTACTATATTATACTACAATCGATTTCACTTCTGGCAGTCTGCAGGCTTGAAGACAAACCTCTTGTCTTTAGTCTTGTTTTTGATGATGTTATTGTCAGTCTGGTATTTTGGTATATTTCCACACTACACAGGAGAGATGAAGCAAAAACAAGTCACTTTTCTTCCTCAAACACTCCATTTATTGTTTATAGTAATATTAATTACATTTTCACTAGATCGCCTTTAAACATGACTTCAGTTCCATTTCAAGGGTTGTCTGCTTGTTTATTTTTTGTATTAATTAACAAAGGAAGTAACTGAAATGAACACCACGAGAAAAGAGAAAGCCTTTCACAATTAATTACCACGTAGTCTCTCAATTGTTTTATTTGCATTTTCAAAAATATCTTATTTGATGATTTTTTTTATTTTATTTTTTTGGATAAAACTGTAATGTTCATTTATAAGCACTGTAAGCTCTTTATCCTAATCAGAGTTTCAGTGGATCCTGTGGTAATTTACCTATGGGGTGGTTTAGCCCATTATGCGCCTGTGTGTGTTTGCGCCAGTGGGAAGAAACTGGAAACCTGAACAAACCCCGTGAAAATCATGCAAAATCCCTACAGATCGTAACTCAAGCACAGGACCAAATCAGGCACCCTGGCGTGGCAATGAAAAAGATACAGTATGTGTGATCAGCTGAGTTCAGCACATAAAGACTGGATATGTTTGCAGGAATCAGTTTTAGTAGACCTGTGCCCACTAGAGTGTTAGATTCCTGTTCCTGGCTGACAGGAGAAGAATCCGATCTGGTCCTCTAGCCGCTCCAAGGATTGGCATGTTTTACATTCTGAGATGCTTTTTGGCTTGCCACTGTTGTAACGTGTAGTCATATGAGTTTTCTTTTCAGCTCATACTGATCAGGTAAGTTTCCAGAAGATGGAGAACCCTCACCCCCACCCCCCGACAATAACATGCTTGTGGCCAAAATTGTTGTACGCCCACAGCTTCGTGTCTAATAATCTCATTCCAGCATGTTATTAAGTCAAAGGGATGCATTGTTTTAGTTAAGAAGGGATGACATCAATAAGGCATCATAGTGTATGTTGTGTTTATTATGTTTTACACACAGCATGTAATCTGAGACCCTAAACCTGGTCACTCAAAACAATGGAGTGAATAGCTAAATACAGGTGTCAGGGAGCATATCTCTGTGATTCAGATATCAAGCTGGACAGCTATGATTTGTAGTCTAGAACACCACAGCAGGTAACAGTGGAATATTTTTTTGTTATTCCTATTCTGTTCTATATTAATATTTTATATTAATATAATATACAGTACATCATATTACTTTTCTTTTCCTGAAGTGTGTATGCATTTTTTGGCTATATATACATATACAGAATTGACAGTACTGGATAGACTGTAGAGTATATGGACAAAGGGTTCTGGACAATCTGCCTATCACATCTATAGATCTGAAAATTATATGTATGCACCAAGACGCCCGTATTCAGAGCGACTTACATTTTTATCTCATTATACATCTGAGAAATTGAAGATTAAGGACCTTGCTCCAGGGCCCAACAGTGGCAACTTGGTGGTTGATCCTGTGTTCTTCTGAACTGTAGTCCAATACCTTAACCACTGAACTAATCCTGCAATTATACTTGCTGTGATAGCCCTCGGAAGGGGTTGGCATTTTATATATTTATTTATTTATGTATAAAAAAGGGATAATTAGCTTTTTTACAGCACAACCTAGGTTGAACTATATGTTGAACTGAATTTAATTTAATTTTAACCAACTATACAAACAAAACAAAACAAAGATGTTTTAATATATAATATAGTATAGCATATTAATAAATATACTCCCCGACTTACGAACGAGTTCCTCTCCGCGAGAAAGTCAGAATCGTCCGTAAGCTTACTGTAAACAAACCAAGAGATAATAATATAGAGAGTAATATGTGCAATTTTAGCTCTGCTAAAATCATTTATGTGCGATGTCATTCCTTTATAGCATCCATAGAAAACCCAAATGCATAGTGTGATGCCTGAAGCCTCCCCGTGAACACACACTGGCAGGACTTTTTTTTGAAGAGCAGCCTGTTTACAGCCCAACCATCACTAAGGCCTTCCTTCCTATATTTTTTATGGCAGCTGTCATCCACAGCATTTACTGTGTCTCAGGACACCACCCTGGCGTTGCCACTCATGTACCTGTTTATTCTGCTAGTGCGAGAGGGAACTATCTGCTACTGTTTAATCAATCGCAGATGGCAGATGAACAGAAGGTCAGCAAATATACTTGGGTGGCCTGCGCAAGTATACACTTTGTGTGGGAAACACCGGTGTATCAATAAATATACTATATAATAAAGGTATACTATTAATAGGAGATTAATAAACATACTAAACGATTTATAATATAATATAGTATAGCATATTAATAACTATACTACAGTGAGTCCCCGTCCAGGAGAACTTTCATAAGTCGGATTCACTCTTAAGCATAAACAAACCAGACCACAAACCAAAGCAAAGTCTACCATCTTTTTGGTAGAACTGGTCCAGTTTTCACTTTTGTTTCCATGGTTATTTCTTTTTCGCTTCCTAGCAGTCTCCTCCACATCACCACTGCTTTTCCTCTTCCGCTTCTGGACATCCTGGGCTCTGATTGAGCGCTGTACTACTGTACAATAACGCACTGTTCCAGTACGCACACAGCAGCACAACTATGCCAATGTCCGGCAGAAACGTCAGATATTTCCACGGTTTGTTTACATCTACGACTATTTGAAATGCAAAGTCTGTTAAAGTTCGCAACTCGAGCGTCGGAGACTTACTGTGTACTTTTATTATAAATAGTACAGGTTTCTTCAAGTCTGTCTTAAATGAAAATTGAGGTGAGTATACTGTAATAAATATGCATTAGGAGTGTTATAAATTTAGTTGCTGTACACACTAACTGTAAAGTTTGTTACCTGGAACGCAAGAACAATGTACTGTTAGTAATCAGTCACAAATTCCACAACCCTTGTTCCGTGCAAAATGCGTTCAAAAGTTCAGCTGAGACTCATATGAAGTTTCTGCAGTCCCATGGAGCAAAGTTGAGTTGGTGTCGTTTAAAGCTATGGTGTATTTAGTAATAAATTTAACTCTTTTCTTTGCCTCGAACTAGCTGTATGGCAAACGAGAACTAGTCGTATAGCAGCATTTCTAACTAGTACTGTAGGATGGGGGTTGCAGAATTTGTTGATAGTATGTCTTTTTTACTACAACAAATAAAATAATCTGCCACAATAAATAAATAATCTGCCCTTATTTTAAATATGTTGATCCATGAGTCATTAATCATTTATTCAGTGTACCATGGAGTAGAACCAGGTGCTTTTCAAAAGGCCCATTGACTCTGGCATTGTTTTATTCTTTTATAATAAATTGATCTGTTCCTGTTAAAAAGTTTTTTTGTCTCTGGGACAGTCCACCCTCAGACTGAACAACAATCTATCTGGCCTCTTTGGAAATCAGAAATTTCTGTAAAAAGTGCACACTCGTATAGGATGTCTTCGCATGCAGCAGCATTGGCGAGTCCCCTCACCGGACCTAAGCCGACCAGACAAGTTTCAGAATGATGATGCAACCTGTGCACAAACCGAGCTCCAAAAATACATTGTTCACCAAGGATGGAGTGGAAAGTACTCCTGCACAGAGCCCTGACCTCAACCACACCGAACACCTTTGGGATTAATTGCAATGGAGAATACACCCCAGGCGTCATTACCTGAAATCTGCCTGACCTCACTAATGCACTTATGGCCGAATGAGCACAGATTCTCACAACCATGCTCCAAAATCTAACTAGAATGTAGCCTTCCCAGGAGAGTGGAGGTTATTATAATATGTAGCAAAGCAGGGGACTAAATCTGGATTCGGGTATTCAATGATGGTGTAGTGTTCGCAAACCTTGTGCGATGTGGTAAAGATTTAGGTCTCTAATGAACACCCCATGTCTGGCCAAGAAGCTGGAGAGGAACCAGACTGAAAAGGGAACCCATCCACGTCTGTTTAGCACCAGATAATGGAATTATGAGTTTTTGCTTAACCCTAAGTGCCATACAGTTGTAAATGAAAATGTAATTATTGTATGGTGAAGTCAGCATTACATTTAAATTAGAAACTGATACTGATCTATATAGTGAAGAGGAATATATTTATATATGACCAAATATAAATTATATAAAAAAAATATATCAACACAATGAGCATGAGCAAAGGCTCGTAAGAGGTCGTTTACTGGTTTAAACTTGATTTGTCTCTCTACTGAGCCTTTGCTGCTGCGCGACAATCTTTTCTAGATCTTGCAGATAAAGGGAAGGTTTGACAGTCCAGACGAGTTCATATTTTGACATCTGACGTTGGCCAAAATTGAGCTGGTAGTTTGATAAATGTTAAATGAAAGACTTCAGGTACATGTGCTTCTGTGGTTCTGTGGATAACGATCTATGTCTGAGTGCCAGTGATGCATCCATTGTGCCCTATTTGTAAAAGATACTTTGATCAGAAAAATGTGCCATACCCTGCTGTCAAAATGAAAGTAATGACTAAAAATCATCAGCCAGTGAAATTTTTATGGGGAATGTCAAAGTAAGCAGCTTGCCATAACAAAGTAAGCAGCTTGCCAATCAGCTCGTTACATACTCTGACAAAAAAAAGATTATAATGCATTTATTATGGATACAGAGTGAAAAAGCTTACCCAGGCAAGTGAGTAATATTATTTGCACGCCCTTGGCAAAATTCTCAAAATATCATGGTTGGAATAATTTTGCAAAAGAGTTTATTGCCAATATCGGCTGAGTTTTTTATATATATATTTTTTTTATTCTCTTATGCAACCTGAGCTGCTTTATTAGCGCTGCTATTTGCTGGTGTAATAGCAGGAGTCTGGTGTAATTGACATTAGAGGAATTCACAGGCCTGTATCAAAGACTGCTATTCAGATGTGCTATCACTGGGTAATTGTTTTATAGGTTAGTCTGCTTGAACGGATACCGTGGCTGCAGGCCCCTAATCAGAGATTTCTCCTCGCTTATTTTCTCAGTTCTTTTTATCGCTCAGGCTTTTGTGTGCCTCTCCTTCAGGGTGTAGTTACTCAGAGGTCACAAGACTGGAGAACTATTTTACTTCGCTCATGTTATCACATGACTCTCCATTTTTAGCAATGCTCTAATAATTCGCCTCGATCCATGCGGGTTTCCATAATATTGTGCAAGTGCTGTATTCATCCATATTCACAGAGACGCCAAACTACAGTACATGCAGACTCGACACACACACACACACACACACACACACATGGAGGGTTAAGTCACATGAAACCTGTCACATATGTCACATATATATATATATATATATATATATATATATATATATATATATATATATATTTTTTTTTTTTTTTAATATATAATTTTAAGCAGCTGTTAATTGTGTGTGTGTATGTGTGTGTTTGCAGTCACTGATCTTTCTGGCCTGCATGGCATCTGCAGGCCTGGGCTTGAGCCTGTTGTTGCTCGGCATCTATTTAAGTTTCCTTTGCTTCTGGAAAAGGGATCGTGCCGAAGAGACCAAGAGGCCAGACACTTGTTGCGTCACATGGGCTGCCATGATCTCAGGTCTGGTCATATGGTAAGTACATGTGTATGTAATATATAATGTATATGTAAATCCATCTTGATTTCAAAGTGTAACCCCAGTTGAATGTGGCCATGTAGAACAAGGTGTAGGAAAGAAGGGCCGAATAGATGATTACAGAGGTTAGCAAATCCCAGATTCTATCAAGTGGTAAAGCTACACAGTGTTACTCTATCAAGAAATGTATATGTAACATACAGAGTGTGCTGCGTGTAGTGTCGCAAGTGTTAGAACTCGCGATACGAGTTTCACTTTACTTAAGCAAAATCACACAAGATGGAGTTCCGTTGTGCTAAATATCAGGGCAGATGTGATGTGGTTGGGGTTCTCTTGAACCCCTTGTTTCGCACACCAAGTAGTCCCCTTGATCAGATGTTAGAGAGGGATTTGGGATTCAGTCTTGTGTTATAGAGGCTAATTTTGTCAGCTATTTTCAATTTTAGTTTTAGTCTTAGTCCCGGGATAAATGTCCCTGTTAGTTTTTTTTATCATATTTAGTCAATCTTATGCTATTTTTGTTTAGTCAAGTTTAAGTCGACAAAAAGTATGGACATTTTAGTCTAGTTTTCGTCAGAGGACACCTAAAGTAGGTTAGTCTAGTTTTAGTCAGAGGAAACCTTCAAGTATTTTAGTCTAGTTTTAGTCAGAGGAACCTTCAAATATTTTAGTCTAATTTTAGTCAGAGGACCCCCTTAAGTATTTAATCTAGTTTTAGTCAGAAGAACCTTTAAGTATTTTAGTCTAATTTTAGTCAGAGGAATCTTCAAGTATTTTAGCTTTTTTATTTAGAGGAACCTTTAAGTATTTTAGTCTAGTTTTCGTCAGAGGAACCCTCAAGTATTTAGTCTAGTTTTGGTCAGGGGAACCTTCAAATATTTTAGTCTAGTTTTAGTCAATAAAAACATAAAATTTTAGTAATAAGATTATTATTAATTAATTCTAAAGTCAATCTAGTCTAGCCAAAACTATTTTTTATGCTTTTTCACAAAATAATTATCTTACCATTTAAAATGTATCTTTTTATTTGATTTTTTAAGCTAATTATATTTATTTTTAACCATCACAACAACTGCTACATGTCCAGATTTTTTTAAACTACAAAACAATAGGAGCAGTTTTTTTTATTTTAATATGAATGAACACACTTGGACTGTTGTAAGGATAGCTCCTATGGTTCACAATCATTTGCTAGCCTATTAGTTTAACTATAAAATAAAATAAAATACATCACAACATAATTATGTTAACATGTTGTAACATAATTACCGCAAAGAGGCTGTAAATCACTAAGTGATTTTTATGGTATGCCTCTTCAAGTTTGTGGTATTTTTCCCAGCGATTGTGTGCCCACACTGTTTCCCCTCCGATATTCCTGCACGTCAGCTTTTTTTCTTCGGTTCAATATGAAGAAAATGGGCCCAAATATCGGCTCTTCTCTTTTGCCTGAGTATTGCTGCTGTAATAATGAAGAGGTTTATGATGACTGAACTTTTAACATCCCGTCACTGCACGCGCAAACTACTCCTGATATGCAGAGTGTAGAGACCCGGGAAATACTTCCGCTTGTACCGTAATGAATGACCACCGTATTGCAGCGGATTGTGACGAAAATGATATGTAGTATGGACACATAAACAGCTTGTCCCCGTTACATACCTCAGTGATTTGTCATCCCATGTGATAATATCCCACGTGATACACGATGTGATGGGTTTCCTGTCGAGGTTCTTCCAAGAGCTCCTCAGCTTGCTGATCAGGGACAATCCGATTATTTTGATTTATACATTATTTTCTCACACATTATAGACTAATTTCTCTAATAATTTTCTTTTGATTTTATAAAGCTGCTTTGATCAACAATGACCATGGTTAAAACGCTATGTAAACAAAATTGTATGGAATTAAATGTCATATTTATTCTATAAAAATCTAATAGGAGGTAAAGCATTAACTATTACTGGAAATAATTACCAATAAGATTAAACAATGTGATGTGAAGCTCAGGGTCATTACCACCACAAGGTTTATTTATTTTCCACCACAAAGGGATATTTTTTTTCTTATAGCCTAACAGTTTGCCCTGACTCCATGAGACTCATCCATAAATGTGAGATGAAATTCTTCTTACAAAATGCTTCACCACATCCATTATTAATTTGTTGAAGAACATTTCATTAATTGACAAATTTGTTGTTTTATTAGTCTTTGATTAGTATCCTCTGCACAAGTCTTGGTAAATTGGTTGCTATAGAAACAACAAAATATTGGAATGAGGGCATTAATATAATGCCGTGAAATTAAATTACAGCTGGCACGGAGAGCTGCCGTTGTGGAAAATCAATCAATCAACAACCTGTGACCAGTCAGATTTGAGAATTCAATTGCGCTTCACTATAATACAGAATGGTATGTTCGGAAAAAAAAACAAAAAAAAAACACCCATTTGAATATCAGCTCAAATATGCAGTAGTTTGCTTTTCTGTTTCTCTTCCTTTTATATACTGAAAATGTAGAATGCTACACACTGGTCAGTATCTGAGTTCATGTGTTTGCATGTTAAATGCCCCATGTTTTACTATTTTTTTTACACGTTTCAATCCTCTTCCAAACACACCATTTCTGTGTCTATGTAAAAACCCAGAGAAAAAGCACAAAAAAGCAGATACTCTTATGAAATCACAATACTAGGGGAAAAAAGCAGGGGATGCCTTTTCCTACATCATTTATTTGTATAAGCAAACCGAAAACCTACAGGACTGTGTAAAAATTAGTAAAATATAAACTTTGCTAAATACATGTTTGTGCTTGACGATGTTCAGGTCATTAAGAGAATCATGAGTGTGATACTGTGAGATCTGCAATATCTTTTGCGGTTTTTCGAAAACAATGAAGGGGAGAATATTAAACATTAACTTATGATAGGTGATGTGGGCTGGATAATGGATATTTATGTGCAGTATTTTTCGAAGATAGCCAGATAATTATGCTAAGGGATGAATTTTGCAATGCTGCAGTAATTTGCGTAAAAAGTTTCAGTTTTAAACCAAACGTTTAACTGCTTAAATAGATGTTAACTTAGAGCCCTCAATCTTTGTTTATGCGCTGGTTTCCGAGGATTTGCTCTAATGTGGGAGCGGTGAGCTCGTGCACTCCTACTCTTACACAGAGTATCATGCATCAGGGCTGCAGCTGTCACTTTGATGGAATAGCCTCCTCCAGACTTATGATTCACTACGCCCAGCACTGCAAACTAAAATAGACAAAGATAAAGTAAAAAGCTAAAAAAAATTACCACATTATACCTGCACTGAATGTGGATAGGGCTTATGTCATTTGATAGGTGTGTATCTGAGCACACAGGGAAAAAACAAAAACAAAAAAACTAAACAAAAAACATCAAATCCCTAGGAGTCCCCTTAGGAGAAGCAGTGGCAGGAAGCAAGTGAGGACACAGTGTCCTTGGTATGAGTCGTAAGCAGAAAGACATTCGCACTCTGTAGGGATCAGTTCCTCATATGGTTTATGCACAAAAGATTGTATTACAACGTGTCAACAACTAGCTGCGAAACATTTTCTTTGGTCTTCTTTGGTACTGTACTAGAGGTCATAATAGCCAGGATATCCTATCGTTTTCAACAAGCTGCTAATATTCCATGGTTCTCCCAGTACAAGGGGTTTTGACCAAGTGTCTAATTGAATTCTAGGGGATTTGACTTAATCTCTTGTGATTGAATCTTTTTGACATTAACATTCCACCTCTGAACACAGGGCTCCTTGTGGTGTTAAATGCCGCAGCATGATGTCGCGACTAGCAAAAAAGGGTCTCCTCTCTCAGCAATATCATGACACCGAAAGCAACTACAGTGTGATTTATATCCTGTTAGGTTTACAAGGTTTATGTGTACAATCCTTAACGAAATACAGAAAGCCTTGTGCATTTACCGTGTTTCGGAGTCTTACAGCAGTTGTCTATCAGACGAATGGGCGGGGCAGTATACAGTAAGATGTGATATGGACTAGTGTGTAAAAACACACCCTTTATTGTTTGCATTAAAATGAGATGGTGCGCATTGAGATAGGGATGTTGTTGTTTTTCTTCATTTTTTCATCTGTGAAGAAGAAACTGAATTGTCTGGTTTATTGGGAAACAAAATGGAAAAAGTTTTCTCAGGGTTTGATCAAAGTAAAAACATTACATATGTTCAATAGAGCAGTTTAAACCCGAACAATGTGAGTTTATCTGTTCAACACATCCATTGAGAATTAAAAAAAAATCTGCACCTTTCATTGTTCTGTATTGCTGTACTTAATTACTGTACATCAAGTAAGCTTCGCCTCTCTAATGTTCACATTAACTCAAATAAAGCTATACTGTATTTTAGACATTACCTTTAATGACACAAACGTAAAGTATAGTATCATTATAGAATAACCTTTCCGATCTTATGAGATAAAATGGTTGTGGAGTAGGGACGTGCCTTTGTGTTTTGGTGTTCGTGGTGTTTTTCCACCTGCCTGAAGCCTCATTACATAATCACCCAACTAATTCCTTGCTAATTTTTAATTATCTCTGTAGCTGTAGGACATGGAGGTCCAGGGAGTGGTTAGTTAGCCGTCTTCAGAGCTCGGATGAAATTACAAATTCCATTACTCGCAGTGATGGCTCAAAGCCCAGCTGCGGGAGATGAGGACTTTTCTGAAGCCCCTGATCTTGTGCTGCCCTCCAACAACCAAACAGCAGCTTAGTGTAAGGACTTATATATTGTAGGTACTTTTACTTTCTTTGTTCTGTTCAGTGCTCATTACTCATCACAGATGAGCACAGGCCCAGACTATTAATTTCTCACTTCCCTGTCTCTTCATATTGCCAGTAACTGCTAATTTAATTAGTTAGGGAAATGTGCAGGCCTTAAGCGAGATGTAATGTAATGAAACTCTTTCACTGTTTGCTGTGGGAGAAGCAGCGAATATGGAAAAGTCACTAGCACCAGCTGAAGCTGGCCTAAACAGAAAGAGAGTGTGACATCCATCATGATTAGGAGGCTCCAGAGACAGGATGATGTCTACACACACACACACACACACACACACACACACACACACACACACACACACACACATACACACGCACACAACGGCTCCCTGTGAGAGGAAATGTAACAGGCAGAGGACTTCTCTTGCTGCTCCCACCCACTTTTGCGGAGAAGAGCTAACAGCAGGGATGCGTGGTCCATCTGTTCGGTCTCTATTGTCCTCTCATGGGTTTCCTGTGTTTACCTTACGTGTGACTTTAAACCACATTAGTTGCTAACAGTGTGAAACCGACAAAAGTTTGTTTGTGTCTTTGTGTCCTGGCAATGACGAGACATGGTAAATCCAGCGCAATGACATCTTTTGTCTCTTTTTATTGCCGTCTGAGCCGAGCCCTACCTAAATACCCGCACTGAATTTGGTTAGCCTTCAAGCTACGGTAACATGTATGAAAAACAGTGCTGTGGGTATCGCTATAAATCTATCAAACCATTGTGATTAGACATTATAGATATGGCCATTATAGATATATATATGACCTCTGGCTGGATTTGTTTTTCTACTGGACAATATGACACAGCTTAAGTCTTTATGATATAGTAGTGTGAGGTAGACAAAACAAGAAGAGCACAGCATCTAATATATAAAATGGCTGTTTTTGCACGTCTGTGAAAACTCATTAGACTAAACGTCTAAAACTAGACGTCAAATGCATTTGCCTGAAGCAACAAGGAACCTTTGCCTATGTTTAAATAGCTGAGACTACACTTTGCACAAAGTAAACGTTTGTGCATCTAACGGTAAGCAAAGCTACCGTACTGTAGGTAATGTAAAACGTTTGAGAATGACGCAAATATAAATTTTTAGACCTTTTTTGTTAGAGGTTACTATGGAAATATAATTACAAGCATTTTTATAAGAGCACGATTATTCTCAAATGGAAGAGATTTGGAACAACCAGAAGTCATCATACATCTGGCCGCCCAGTCAAACAGAGTAATCAGGGTCAAATCCCCAATGAAGGTCAGAGTAGTAACCAAGAGCCTAAGGGTCACTGATCCTGAGTTACGTTGTGGCGATGGGAGAGACTTACATGGCAATCAGGCCTCTATGGTAGAGTGGCCAGACAGAGGCCGTTCTTCAATAAAAATGCACATGAGAGCCGGCTGGGAGCTCGCCAGAAAGTCCCTGAAGGGCTCTCTCAGATCATGAGAAACTAAATCCTCTGATCGGATGACACAACTATTGAACTATTTGGAAATAGGAAATCAGGCACCGCACATCACGTCATTAATACCATCCCTGTAGTCAAACATGGTGGTTGCTGCATCATGCTGTGGGGATGTCTTTCTAGCACAGGGAAAATTGATGCAGAAAAGATTAAGAGCTATCCCGAGTGAAAACCTTCACCAGAGTGCTCAGGTTCTCAGTTTGGTCTGAGGGTTTACTATTATAATGCCAAGAAAACAGAGTAGCTTGAGAACGAACTTCTCTGTGAATGTCCTGGAGTGACCCAGCCAGAGTCCAGACCTGAACCCAATAGAGAATCTGTGGAGAGACCTGAAAATGGCTCTGCACTGACCCTTACCTGGTTGAGCTTGAACGATTCTGCCAAGTTGCACGGAAGAAACTTGTACAGAAAAAATATAGGTGTTAAAAGCTTGTTGCATCATTCACAATCTGAGTTGATTGAGCCTGTCATTGCTGGCAAAGGAGCTTTGACCAAGTACTATGGGTTATGGGTCTGAATACTTATGTGAATGGGTTATTTCAGTTTTATGTTTTAAAAACACTTTCAAACACTTTACTTTGTAATTGTGGAGGATTGTGCATGGAATATTGAGGGGAAAAAAGGACTGGAATCCATTTTAAGATGAGTGTGAAAATGAAACAGACTGTGGAAAACTTAAGAAAGAGTTTACTATTATAGTAACATTATACAAGTATTTTAGATAGTATTCAC
This sequence comes from Clarias macrocephalus, assembly GCA_011419295.1. NCBI lineage: Eukaryota > Metazoa > Chordata > Actinopteri > Siluriformes > Clariidae > Clarias > Clarias macrocephalus. The sequence continues at coordinate 105,666 of JAAGKR010000842.1, read as the reverse complement.
GACTGAGTTTCACTGATCCTGTCACTGTTTTTGCTTGGTTTGGCCCGTTCCAACTGTATCCTCTGACTCCTGTTCTGGACAGAAAGGAGAGGAAACTGATGTAGGCATCTGCTGTTGTAGCACATCCACTTAAAATTTTGCATCTTATGAATTCTCACCTGCCATGCAGCAGACCTGGGTTTGATTCCCAACCACATCTTTAGTTTTGGTCTTAAGCCTGGATAGACTTGGAAGGTTGTGTCAAGGTAAGGCATCCGGTGTAAAATCTGTGTGTGCTGATTGGAAGGTCCGCTCGCTGTGGGAAGCCCTTGACAGGAGCAGCTGAAACAACAACACCTATAGACTTCTTGTCAGCTCAAACTATTCTGGCCATTCTGACCACTTTCAATAACAAGGGATTTTCATTTACAGAACTGCAGCTTACAGTATTGGATCTTTTTTGTTGTTGTTGTTTTTCACACCATGCTATGAAACTTTTATAGACTTTTATGGAGATTAGCAGCAGTTTCTGAAATACTCAATTCAGCCCACGGCGAGATCAAATACACACCCTTCGGATGTTAGAATTGAACTGAAACTCCTGAATTGACCTGCTTCTGAATTTATGCATTGCACATTTGCTTCATGATTGACTGATTGGATAATTATATAGATTCAAGATTTTAACATTACATTACAGTAAGAAAGCTGTAAATATGAACTGCAGTATTTGCCTAGAATTCACCCTGCTGCCTGAAAGTAGAATTATTTTTATTTTTTTTACAATGACTCCTCTTCAGCATGTCTTCAGCATGTTACCTCTTTCGGTTACATGCTGTTGTATTTTTGATTTGCGATTGGAAACACAAGTATCTGACTTGGCTATGGATAGTTCTGAATTTCTGTTAGTAACCTAACCACACCAAAACAGTGACGGTTGGGATAAAGTACAGTAGGTGACTGTTTATTTCTTAGGTGTATTTCCCCTGAAAGGAACTAACATACACACTATTAGTGTGTTGATTTAACACGGTATGCGTAATGTACAGTACGCGTTTGAAATGCATGTGTACCGCCTAGCTGTAGACAGTGTTCGTATCGTTCTCTCAGATTCTCAACCTGGATTCCCGGAACAAAGGTTGCTGGAAAAGGAGACGATTTGCTCTCGTAATGCAGGAACAGTTTTTGGTGGATCTTCACAGTCGGACACACTCTTCTTTAACATTGAGGTGGTTCGGGGGGATGGGGCAGGTATGGGAAGGAATTGTTCTGCCACCTTTTTTTAAAAAATTCGGTTGCCAATAACGATCACTTCCTAATGAGCGGAAATAATACTTGACTATGAATACTTTTGAGAGACCCATTTTTAGCAACAAATGCACAACACAACTTCCTTTTCACTACTGTGAACATGTCTGGAGATATGCCAGACGTGTTCGTTGTCAAACTCAAATGCGCGTTCGAGATACACGAGTTTCAGTACTGTATTTTTTTTGCCGCATCTTCACCCATTATATGCTTCTTTGAAAGGAATTTATGATTGACCATCTCCCATTTTTTTTTTTTTTTTTTTTTTTTATTCGAGGGGGAAGCATACTAGTGATGTGATTGATTGTGGTTTCTCATGAGAATCTGCTTATTACTTATGCCACTGAGTTAACCACTGACCCCTAAACAGTGCAATTCAGTTTGATCTGATACACAGAATGATGTCATCAGTCATACGAATGAGTGGATAGCTTTCGGGTAGCAAGGGGCGCTGAGTAATAATTGAAGCCGCGGAGTGATATTTATCCATACAGGATGTGGCTTCTGGGAAGGACCACTGAATATATTTTAGATTTTATTTAATTAGAAAAAAAAAGAAAAGTGATATTCAAGTGCCACCTCGGTGCCTCTGAGGTATGATGCGAGTTAACAGGCAATATTTTTTCAATAGTAGGAGAGGTTAATCATGTATAGTATTTTTTTCTGAGAGATAGCATCTTCTCCAAAAGTAATACACAAAAGCGATGAGAGGCACCGAGAGCACGGATGGATAGAGCGGAATGAGAAAAAATGAACACCATACCGAGACTAGATTTCATACCGATAAGAAATCTTGCAGGTGTGAGGTGTCCAGGTTTGTGCCTTGATACTATAATTCAGTCTGTAGTTGACCTAACTCTTAGATATAACTGTAAACTAGTTGCCTACTGTACATACAGTATGTCCATCAAAGGAAGACTTGTTCCTTATTGCAGTTATGATAATGTGAGTGTCTTTGAAATCAATAGCTTGTACTTGGAAAAGGATTCAATAGACAGCATGTGACTAATATGCAAAAGTCTTGATAAGAGAAAATGTATTTTTCTTTCTCAGTTCTGCAGTGGGAGTGGGTTTCTATGGAAACAGTGAAACCAACGATGGCGTCTACCAAATGACCTATTCACTGTATAACACCAATCACACTTTGGGTGCCATCGATAGCCAGGTAAGAGTGTGTTTCATTTGCTCTTTCATATTACTGTGTTGCCTGAAGGCTAATAAGGCACACCACACACACACACACACACACACACACACACACACACACACACACACACACACACACACACAAAACCAAGTCATTTATTTAAGTTTTTCTCTCTGTATATACATTTGTGGGGCACTTTAACAGAAACACCTACTGTATAGACGACCCCTCGCATAACTGATTCTGCTATACAGATGTATAGTTTATAAAAAATAAATTTAAAAAACCTGCATGTACAGGTCAAGAGCTTTAGTTCATATCAACATTAACATAAAATAAGGAAAATGTGACCTAAGTGACTTTGACTTTAATTGATAGCAAAGTGGACAAAAAAATTTATGCCAATCTCCTGGCATTTTTACACATACAGAACTGTGTATAAAAACCAGAATACATCTAGTGATGCAGGATGAAAGTGTGTGTTGATGAGCAGACTGTTTGAAGAAGACAGGAATGATGTAGTAACTCAAATGATCACTTTTGGCAGCTACTGTATGGTGAGTAGAAACGAATCTCAGAATGCACAAGCATGAACGAGTCCGGGGTAAAGTGTATATTTGTGGGTATTATGGATGGGAATTACCAGGAACCAGCTGATACTATATTATCGCGATACCTACAGTAGTTTCCGATTCAATATGTATTGCGATTCTGTTAGTATCACAATTTTATACAGTACTATGTAAAAACGCTTAAATAAACGCTATAGATTAAGTATGCCTTCAAAAAATATTTCAGGTCCAGAAAACAGTTATTTATAAATCAAATCTGTATATGGTGTGACAACTCTCTGTGGAGCTTTTAGTCTGAGGTACAATTAATACAGTTATTGGAATATATATTAGAGTATATGATAATTAGCTACTAAGTTTCACTGAAAATCCTACAGAACCACCCACAGTTCTTTTGAGGACTTTCACTGTTGTACCTGCATCTTTTTTTGCATGTAAATCCCAGCGCTTTCCATTTTGTTGTGTTTGTTTTGTTTTTTTTTTGGTCTCAAAAGTGGTTTCTTATATAATGTGCTGCTTTCTTTTCTAGCATACAAGTATTTCTTTGTAATGTTTGGAAACCAGAATTGTTTTTATACTAACTCAATAATAAATATAAAAAAAAACAGGAAAGTTTGAACTAAAAAAATAAGGACTTTTGCATAGTACTGTAAATATCCCAATAATTTATATATATATATATATATATATATATATATATTCTGTATATATATATGTAATTTGCTCCAATTAATTTGGATAATAGAGGAATGACATCATTTTATCACCTTAAAACAAACATATAATAATAATAATAATAATAAAAAACATTGATTTTGGAGTTATTGTGGTAATACATGAATTGCTTCGCAAAAGAATTGCAATATGTAACAGAATCTATTTTTCGCCATCTCTAGTGGTCGTGGATTTAACCAAATACAAATACAGAAAGACCTTTGTGAGTCATTTAAGTTAAACACAACTTCTGAATTTCTGTTAGTAACCTAACCACACCAAAACAGTGACGGTTGGGATAAAGTACAGTAGGTTACTGTTTATTTCTTAGGTGTATTTCCCCTGAAAGGAACTAACATACACACTATTAGTGTGTTGATTTAACACGGTATGCGTAATGTACAGTACGCGTTTGAAATGTGTGTGTACCGCCTAGCTGTAGACAGTGTTCGTATCGTTCTCTCAGATTCTCAACCTGGATTCCCGGAACAAAGGTTGCTGGAAAAGGAGACGATTTGCTCTCGTAATGCAGGAACAGTTTTTGGCGGATCTTCACAGTCGGACACACTCTTCTTTAACATTGAGGTGGTTCGGGGGGATGGGGCAGGTATGGGAAGGAATTGTTCTGCCACCTTTTTTTTTTTAATTCGGTTGCCAATAACGATCACTTCCTAATGAGCGGAAATAATACTTGACTATGAATACTTTTGAGAGACCCATTTTTAGCAACAAATGCACAACACAACTTCCTTCACAACTTTATTCGAGACCCAGTATGAACTCGTGATGTAGCTGAGGTTGAGGATTCATACTCCACGCTGAAAGTGCTGTTATTTCTATCTCTGGGAAGAAGAAAGAAACGTAACAAAGCGTTTTAGAGCCGTGTCCATTTCCAGTTTAAATGTTAATATAGATACAGATATGGGGCATTAAACATACAGATACAGATAGCATTACAAGCTGCGATACTTCTTCACGGTTTTGCAAAATCCATGACAATTCTCTGGACTGTGTAGAGGGACATGAGCTGAAACATTAAGTGAATACAATAAGGGAATTTAGTAGTGTGTATTGAATGTATATTTAATAAATATTTAATAACCTGTTAAGCTCACCTCCAGAATTTCTTAACCAGAACAAATTCTACATCATAACAATTATTCATGAGTATAAATTACTTTTATTAGAATGAAGAATAAAGAACAAAGGATAAAAAATTCAATATAGAGATAGCATGAAGATGCAGAATAAAGAAGCCTGTGTTGTTCTCAGACTTCATCACTTTCAGGGAAATTCCACTTAAACGCCTTGATTCTTCCATGTATCTGTCATACATTGGTTTCTTGTTTTGAACCAGGACTAAAGGCACATCACACGATTTGTCGGAAATGATTAAATTGAAAAGAAAGACAGTGTTCTCTTTCAAATTATACGAAGAATCCAAAATTAAACAAATGCTGATGTGAATAAAGGACGACTGAATCAAATACGAGATGAAGAAAGTATTTACTGTGAAATCTTCTTTTTTAAAACTGTCTGTGGACTGAGGCGAGAGAATTCCGTCTTATCTCAGCTTTCTTCACAGATGTCTGGATTGTGTGATAAGCTGATGGGTATCTCTGGGGCACCCATCCTCGATCACAGCCTATTCATTGGCTGCGTTGTGGTTTCAAGCTTCAGACTCCACAATACATTTCTTTTTTTCATTCAGAGACTGAGGTACTTAAAAAATGCACTATTTGGATCCATGGCTCTGGTTGGGTTCATAGAAAGTGCCACAGGGTGGAATGGCTGAACTCCACTCAACTTTTGATCTCTTCTCCAGACTTCCATTGGCCACATGAGTCATGGCAGCCTGTAACCCATGATGTCTGGCCAGTCTGATCCAAGGCAGGTGATTCGTGGAATTGTTATATAGCTAAAAAAAAAAAAACTCATTGATTCTGTTGACATGTTTGGTTAGATTAAAAAGAACTATTTTTTAGTTTTTTAGCTATTTTTTCGCTCAAGTGCGGTTCTCTTGAACATGTGTTAATGCTGCTAAGTTTAACCAACTTTCAGTGGTTGATACCGTAGCTGTGACATCCAATGACAAGGAGGCAGCAGTTAGGACGGGCCAGGAAGTGAAAAAAAAGGTGCCTTAAATTAATAATAAATTTAACACTCACTCATCGTCTATATCGCTTTATCCTGTATACTCTGAGTCTCAGGGGGCCTGAAGCCTATCCCAGGAGACTTAGGGCACAAGGCAGGGTACACCCTGGACAGGGTGCCAATCCATCGCAGGGCACACACATAACCAAACACTCTTTTATGCACTACAGGAACGCCAGTTAACCTAATTTGCATGCTTTTGGAGTGTGGGAGGAAACAAGTAATCCGGAGGAAACCCACCAAGCACAGGGTGAATGTTCAAACTCCATGCACACAGAAAAAGGAATCAAACCTGGCCAGGAATCGAACCCGGACGCGCAAGGCGACAGTGCTGACCACTCAGCCACCGTGCCGCCTTAATTTAACTCTATCAAATTAAGTAAAAAACTTGACTGAGCATCGAGTGACTTTCACTATGGACAAGAGAGCACTATGGACAAGTCCACCAGCAATAACAATAATGCAATAATGTTTAAATATAATGTACTTTCTCATTTCTTTAGTAATAGTGAATGTTTTTTTATGATTTACTCCATGGTGTGTCCAATAACACAAGCGCTTGCGAAATGACAAATGTACTACAGTTTGGCGGTCTCATGAAATCTCATACGTTTTTGAGCGCTCTCGTTATTGAACGCAGCCCTTCTGTGCTATCATGTGTGGTCCTGTGGTCTATAACCAGGCAGGCAGATGCAGCTGAGGGGATAGTCTATCAGAGGATTAAATATCACTGCTTGCTGGCTTGCTTGTTTTTATTTATTTATTTATCTATTGGGGGGCGGTCTCTGCTGACGACTGTCTGAATAAAAGCAAGTCGAAAATAAAAACATTATTAGCGACTGTTTTAGTCACCATCTGGAGCCATGCTTATGCTGTTTTCAATGTATAATGTTACAGTTTAAAGGCTCTTAATGAGTTTTCAGCTGGTAAGGATGCCACCATATATAATCCATATGGCTTCGGTTAATACCAGCATGAGTGCTAAACGACCCAGGATTTTATTCTAGCAAACCAAATCTAATGTATAATTTTATACTTATTTTTTGAGACGAACTACGTGTGAACACTCTTAAAATCACTCCAGTCAGGCAACTGAAGTGGACAAAACATTAAATCAAGTCTAAATAAATCACACTAAGCTAAGCATGGGAGATTTGTAGATCGGTAAATGTAGTTGTTACTGAGTTGCATGGTTGAAGTTGTGAATTACAGTTTGATCTGAGTAGGAAATAAAGTGCTGTATTATCTTATCTTATGCTATCTTTCTTTAGTACTTAGTTTTACAAGCACCGCATTTAAGCCTATTAAGAAGCACAGAAGAACCTACTATTAGACGTTAATGATGATTTGGAATTAGTCCCAGAGATTGTAAAGCGAGGGAGGACGCAAGCAGCCTAACGTCCTGGAGGAATGGAGTGGAGGGACTGGAAAATGTAGATTAAAAGATGCTGATTTACAAGCTAGTATTTAAAAAAACTGGATATCGTGCTACTTGAAAATATTATATTAGATTCGTAGCACGTTGTCTTAGCTGGCTGGATAAGTAGGATCTGAGTCGGCAGAAGAACGGTGACACCTTTAAAGACATAATCCTTTTTTTTTTTTAATGAAAATTTACCAAGCGGTTTTAAAGTCCAATGTAATGATGGAGTTGAAAAAGCACTAATGATAACTGTGATATGTCAGAAAAGATGATATCAATATTGGCAATGAATAAAACAGCTGGCCATACAGTTATAGAGTTATGATAGCAACATGGCCTGATGTAAATTGATTTCAAATGGATAATATTCTCTTAACATCACAGATCCTCTCAGGAGTAGGGTTGGGTACCGAAAATCTGTGCCAATACGGCACCGGTACCTATAGAACCGGTATGTACCAGCCCGAAACAGAACTCGGATTTCGAGTTCACAGAATTTCGGTGCCTCATTTTGGTGCCACTTAAATGCCTGAACTGTCGATTGAAATATTTGTTCTCTGGGGCTATGATGACACACTTGTAATAAGCATTAGATTCATCAACACACATGATCGAATGATACTGCGTTCATGGGCTGTCAGAAATGATTGGTAAAGTTTATTATTTCCTTAATTAGAAAGTCTTGAGGACTTTGGAAAGCTTTGATAATACAAATCCAAAACATTGTTGCAGTAATGTTACTGTCCATTTTATTTTTGTAGATTAAAAGTTTATTAGATAAAAAAAAATTTAAAGCACAAATCATCGGGAAATGAGACCATCCGAGATGCGCGTAAGTGCAGCAACTAACGTTACACTTGCTCTGACGGCAGCAGGTGGTCTACTGCTATCTTAACTTGTTAAATTAACTTTCGTTAAAATGCCTAAAACTAAACGGTCGAAAGTGTGGCTTCACAAGAAAGGATTCAGACACCGCGACGTGCAGTAAATGTTTTACAACAGTTGCGTGTAAAGGGGGAAACACGTCAAATCTAACACGGAATAAACTTAAAAGCGGAGGGATGCGCCGTGTTTGATAGCATACAGACAACAACTGGCACTATCGGTGTGGATGAGCCCAGCCTCAGTCATACCAACCGTAGCAAAAAGGAGTCCAGATGACGACAGCAGCCTTTCCACAGGTTAGTAGTAGGCTAATATAATGTTAATTGCAAAATGCAAATCTTGCATTCATGCTAACAAATGGTCAAACGATTTGTAAAATACTAATGTAACATAGATTCTGTTTATAATTATGGCTTTCCAGTCAGTACTTAAACATTTAATATATTGTTCAATTTTAAGCATTAAATTTTTTGTTCAATAAAAATGTATTCTTGAGTCATCCACCATCATTTTGAGGCTTTTGCAAAGTATCGATTTGGCACCGGTATCGAAAAAACCCCAAACGTTACCCAACCCTACTCAGGAGTCATTGTTTTATTGGCCCAAACAGACACAGATGAGACATATGTTTTGAGTTTGATCACTTAAAGAGATTATTTCACATCTCCAAGGACAATTCCAAGGTGGTTTTGTGAAAACAATAAAATTCAAGTGTGAATACTTGTGAATAAAATTGTGACTCAACTTCAGCTTCTGAGCTGTAAGTGTTACTATTTTAAAGTTAGTGTTATTTGTTAAGTGAGCTTGTAGAATTTAGACACTCTGACAGGCTGATGTTGTTAACAGTTGTCTTCATTGCATGCTGACTAAGGATACATTGTCAGGATAGTCATTCTGGGGACGAGCGGTAATGTACCAAAGAATCGCTATGAACATTTTTAAGCCAATTCCATAGGTTTTTTTGTAGCAATAGTGTGGATATAAGAGTGATTTATATATGATAGCCTCAATTTTTAAGCTGTTTATAACAAGGTTGATATTGAGCTATAGAATTTCACCTGTCTGTTTTTTTCCTAGGAGCTAAAAGCTGGGTTGGAGGCGGCTAGCTGCTAATGGCTTAACCTAGCTTTCTTCAGCTCGTAGTTGTGTTTAACTCATGCCCAAAACATTAGGGATGTCATCATGAATAAAAAAACTCCTACATACTGTATGAGCACCGTAAGTTAGTTGCTACTGAAAAAAATGTCTTCTACAATGTCTTGAACTTGAGTGGGTTAAAAAGAGTAGATTTTTTGTGGTCTTTTCTCATCTCTGTGCTCTGATTGGCTAGGAAAATGCACTTCGTCAAAGGGGCGTTTGGGGCAGTTTATTTAAAACTACAGATATAGACATTTTAAAATAATGCATTTTAAAAAACAGTTGTATGTATGTTGTAGTGAAAAATACAACTGTCAGAAAGAGTTGTATTTTGTGTGAAACTAACAGAAAACATTGTGAATTTATAAAAAATAATAATGCTAATAATAATAAATCACTCAGTGTAGTATTTAATTACTGCCATAGTAGCAGCATAGGGTGCAGGACTACACTTCCTGTCAGCCTCATCAAGACACATATTACTGATGACACTAACTTGAGTGTCGTCTCACCCAGCTTAGCAACATTTTTAAGTGTCGGGATATTTTTTCCTAACTTTTGTTGTTGTGTAATTAAAAGTATAGCTAACAGTCCCTTTGCTCCTTGACTTGTGCTTATGGTTCATGCTGTTGATTGTTTTCACATCTAATTTGTGTTGTTTGCACTTGGGTTAATACTGTAGATCTGCAATTGCATCTGTCTTTGCTAACTAATCCTGGCAATTACAAAGGCACTTTTGGTGTGGTTGGTCTAATGCATCAGTACAAAATTCTGTAAGGTATAGATGAAAAATTTGAATATCGTGCAAAAGTTCATTTATTTCAGTAATGCAACTAATGAGATAGACTCATTACATGAATTGCAAGATAGTTCAAGCTGTGATTTGTCATAATTGAGATGATTATGGCTTACAGCTCATGAAAACCCCAAATCCACAATCTCAGAAAATTAGAATATTACATGCAATCAATAAAACAAGTATTGTACATGGAACAATATCTGACCTCTGAAAAGTATAAGTATGCATATTGTACTCAGTACTTGGTTTGGGGTCCTTTTGCAGCAATTATTGCCTCAATGCGGTGTGGCATGGAAGCTATCAGCCTGTGGCACTGCTGAGGTGTTATGTGCCTCTTTCTCTTGGCAATGCCCCACAGATTCTCGATGGAGTTCAGGTCAGGCGAGTTTGCTGGCCAATCAAGCACAGTAATCTCACGGTCACTGAACCAGGTTTTGGTGCTTTTGGCAGTGTGGGCAGGTGCTGGAAAATGAAGTCAGCATCCCCATAAAGCTCGTCTGCGGAAGGAAGCATGAAGTGCTTCAAAATCTCCTGGTAGACGGCTGCATTGACCCTGGACTTAATGAAGCACAGTGGACCAACACCAGCAGATGACATGGCTCCCCAAATCAACACAGACTGTGGAAACTTTACACAGTGGACTTCAAGCATCTTGCAGTGTGTGCCTCTGCATTCTTCCTCCAGACTCTAGGTCGTTGGTTTCCAAATGAGATGCAAAAGCTGCTCTCATCAGAAATGAGGACTTTGGATCACTGAGCAACACACCAGTTCTTTTTTTCTTTAGCCCTGGTAAGACTCTTCTGACGTTGTTTGTTGTTCAGGAGCGGCTTGACAAGAGGAATACGACATTTGAAGCCCGTGTCCAGGATCCGTTTGTGTGTGGTGGCTCTTGATGCACTGACTCCAGCCTCAGACCACTCCTTGTGAAAGTCCCCAACACTTTTGAATGACCTTTTCCTGACAATCCTCTCCAGGCTGCTGTCATCCCTGCTGCTTGTGCACCTTTTTCTTCCACACTTTTCTTCCACACTATTAACGTGCTTTGATACAGCACTTTGGGAACATCCAACTTCTTTTGCAATTACCTTTTAAGGCTTTCCCCCTTCTTATGGAGGATGTCAGTGATGGTTTTCTACACAACTGTCAGGTCCGCAGTCTTTCCCATGATTGTGCTTCCTACTGAACCAGACTGAGAGACCATTTAAAGGCTCAGGAACCCTTTGCAGGTGTGTTATTGCTTAATTAGCTGATTAGAGTGGGACACTTTGAGCCTAGAATATTGAACCTTTTCACAATATTGTAATTTTCTGTGATTGTGGATTTGGGGTTTTCATGAGCTGTAAGCCATAATCATCTCAATTATGACAAATCACAGCTTGAACTATCTTGCTTTGCATGTACTGTGTCTATCTCATATATTAGTTTCACTTTTTAAGTTGCATTACTGAAATAAATGAACTTTTGCATGATATTCAAATTTTTCACCTGTATTAATGGCTTGCTGGATATGAGCTTTCTTTACCTATGTAAAAAGTCACTAAGTCAGCCTTGTGCTCTAGGGTAAAATGAAAAAAGAAGAAAAAAAGTTGATTCCAGACATTAAATTGAATTGAACTAGATTTAAAGTAGAAAATTTCTTACCACTAAAAGCCCTGTTAACATTCAGAACAGATGAATAGGCAGCCGATCTGTGCTTATCTGCCTTTGACAAATAGCTTTTTTTTGGTAACATGACAAGCTACATTTATTTTGTAGTATTAACTTAAAGAGCGATGAAAAAAAAGAGAGGCTGGTTAGTGACTGGAGACTAATTAGGTCAGCTATAAGTAATAAGAATTTCTGACTATATACTACATATAAGTACATAAGTGTATATGTAAAATAAAAAAATAAATAAATATTGCATCTGTTGGCAAAGTGGTGTGGTAAAAAAAAAGAAGAAAAAATAATTTGAGGGCATGCTGTTATAGAAAAATTATCGGCTTCATGGTGCCAACACATCACACTATCCAATTCATTATTTTGTTCCACAACAGCACGATCTATTATGTTTTATTTCTTCCTAAACACCTTTCAGATTCATTCTGGTAATTTTTTTGGTCTCCAAGGTACAGGTGTATATATTTATTACATAATAATTAGCATTTATTGGTCATTATCGTAAACAGATTTAGCCTGAGATTGGTTTAAATTGCAGGCTGATTTGAGAAAGTATGCAGCTGTGTTTTTCTGCTAGGAGCCATGCTGGAGCGAAATGACTCCTGTCTGTCTCAGCCATCATTTTATATTGTGCTTTAACCCATTTTTATAAATAAAAAAACAAACAAAACAGATTTGTGCATAGTAATCATATCCATTAGGTAATTTGGGCTCATTTTGATTAACTGAATGCATGAGAACAAAAAAGTGAAATAATGAATAAAGTGAAATGACCCGAATACATGTTATTTTTGAGGCTCGATGCTTACCCCGAATCCAAAGTGTGTTCCCTGATTTAACAGCCACAGTACACTCCTGGCTCTCTGCTCTTTCAGGTGGCTGGCTCTTTGAGCAATGTGCAGTTACGGCTAAAGGAGCACCTGGCACGGCTGGACGAGATCTTTTCACCTCGGCAGGACTACACCCAGGCACTCCGCTTCATGCAGCAGATGGCGGACAATATCATCCGGCAGCTCACTGCTATGCCTAACATTAGCCAGGCTAGACAGGACGTTACCACAGTCGCTGATAAGGCCAGCTACGTTGAGTATTACAGGTGAGTTGCGTGGGGATAATAAGCTTCGTATTGCTTCTTCATTAGTTATTTTAAAAGGACTTCAGTTTGAATGGGTGTCAGGGTGGATGACACTGCGACCTCACATCACCAGGGTTAAGGGTCTTATCCCTCGTCTGGAGTTTTGCATGTTCTCACACCTCTTAAAAACTCTAGCAGTGACACTTTCATTAACTCACCTTTTGTACCACTTATACAGGAACCTGGAGCCCAACCCAAGAAACTTTGGGCACGAGGCAAGGGACACGGGGTGCCAGTTCAGGGTGCCAGTTCATTACAGGGCCTGCACAGACACACACAGTCACTTACACACCTTGGCTCCAGATCCATCTCAACCCGGACAAAGGCTTCCAAGGGCTAGCTTCCTATCTTCGATACTTGAATGAAATAGATCAAATTGCTTCAATAAATCGATAGAGTTCTTTATTAATCCCAGTTACTGCAGCCAGTTCACAGATTAAACAACAAGTAAGCAACAAGCAAGAATTGCACTTAGGAAAAGGTAAAAAAAAAAATAATAATAAAAAAAAAATATATATATATACACACACACTCTTATTTTAATATTATATATTGCACAATTTAAGGTGCAATACTCTTGTAATTTGGGAGATAATTTATGTACCTAAGGAGTAATTCTCATCAGTGTCAGTATCATGCTTATTAGCCATTGAAGAGGCTCGTATGTATGTGTGTGTGGTATTTTAAGGTGCCTGGCTACAGTATGTGTGTGTCGCACATTAGGTGTAAAAAAACGTGTATGTGTTCAAAAATATGGCTCTATTTTATTATCAGCTTTAATGATTTTGTCAGGGCGCGATATGTGCAATATGTACAGACTGAACTGAAGATCGCAGCCAAGGCCGGCAATACGACAAAAATAATGAAACACTTATGAATGAAAATATAAAATAATAATAATAAAAAAAAAGAAACACTTGAATGTGTATGGATGTTTAAATTTAAGAGCACAAAGTTGCTTCGTGTTTGACTGCGAAACGAACAAACCAGAACCATCCTCCTCTCTTCATTTCATCTCTCTCTCTCTCTCTCTCTCTCTCTCTCTCTCTCTCTCTCATTACACAACTTTAACCTTTAAAATCTCCAACACTGGATTCCCCCTTATCCAATTTTACCCCCTCATTCCGGCCCTATGAGTGATGTATTTGTACATGGTTATTTACTACAATTAGTGTTAATTTCGTCTATGAAAATAATGATGGAAAATGTTTGTTGACAACCTTTTTTTCTGTGACTAAGATGAGACGATGACGAGACGTCACGGATGTCAATGAACAGTGACTAACGAAATCAGCATGCAATATTGTTGACGAAAAAAGACGAGACTAAAGTGTGGTTTAAAAAATAAAAACGAATAAAACATCTGTTTCCACGACCCTGAATACAGGATAAAGCGGTACAGACGATAAGCGAATGAGTGAAAACATGTGTCTTTATTTTTGTCAACATATAATTTTTGTCACAATCCGCAAAAAAAAAACTTTAAAAAATAGTTTTGGCTTGACTAGATTGACTGTAGGGTTAAGTAATAATAATCTTATTTCTAGAATGTTACATTTTCATTGACTAAAATCGGACTAAAATACTTACAGTTTCCTTTGAATAAAACTAGACTAAACTAGACTTTTAGTTGACTGAAACTTGATTAAACAAAAATAGGATGAGATTGACGAAATATGATGAAAACTGGGACATTTAACAAAAATTAACGCTAACTCCAATTAACATTAATGCCTTAAACTGGGATCCTTGCCATCCTGCTGGCCAAATCAAAAGCTGAACTGTATTTGGTTAGTTATTTATACTGTAAAGTAATATCAAGGTTTCCGAGTCAGTTCTCGCTTTTATATGTTTTATATATTGATATTAACAGACATTGTTGAACGTGGTCATTTTTGGGTGAACAGTGAACTGAGCAACAAAGGGCTTCGTTCAGTCAATTTCGAATATCGCTAACACTCTGCTGACCAAAAAAAGAAAGACAGGTACCCATCTCTCTCTCTTTTAGTTAAACTAGTTGGGATGGAGTGCATTGCAGAAAGTTTAGAATCCTCACAGAGCAGACACCACATTTTTTTATTGTAATGATGGCCAGTGAATGTCAGCTGGGGATTGGTGTGTAGACGTGAAAGGGATTTAAAAAAAAAAAAATTCTTGCCGTTTATGTCACGTTTATGAATGCGTGTGTAGAATGATGTTCTACTAAAAAAAGAAAAAATGTTTTCTACCATTTTACCATAGTTTACAGTTAGTTTTTTTGGAACTGTAAACTTAGGTCTGAATTATTAACATTTTTACTCATTTTTATGTGTGAACTTTGAGCTAGCTCTCGTGAAACATGAACTGCTTAGAGTTTTGGTAAATGGGTTTATTTTGTTATGTTGTAAAACTGCTTTAAGTGGAAAAATGGCAAATTGCTGAAACATAAAATGTAAAAAAGGTTACACCACATTGCATTAAATAGGTTTAGATTTTTTTTTTTTTATGTTATGAAATGACTTTGAGAGTGTAATCATGCCTAGGAGGTGAAAAACAGAACGAAAGATAACGTGTAATGTAATTTTCTTTTTTTGTTAAAATGAATCTTAAAAATAAAAACAAATGCACTTTGAGTTTGGGGTTCTGGTCGACTTTTTATTAAAAAATTAATTGATTCATACAGAAGTCAAATCCTGCGACGTGTTATTCTCAGGACAGAACACTCTCATTACGGTAGTGTACGTGGCTTGCATGTAATGGATTATAAGTTTGGTCACTGTCATTCTCCGTGAGACGTAAAGCTATTCAGAGTGCTATTAACAGCCCCGGCAGATTTCTGGCCTGCAGACAAGCGCCATTAACTAGCACAGAATTATGTAGGAGTCACTTGTGCCATTGACCTTTATCCAGGCTTTAAAGCACTCCCTCATTTCCACTGGCCTTTCAGAGCTGTTAGGCTTGCCGGATTGACTCATATATTCTCTATGAAGATCGCATTCCCGCTTGTAGTCTAGCGTGTTATGAACTTGCAGCAGGCATATTGATATAGGGCTCGTATTTCTGGCGACCGGAGGACTGTGGTATTGTGCGCACCTTTTTTCTCCATTACTCACAGGGCAAATCTAATCAGCCAACTTCCTCAGTCTGTCTCTGTCTCAAGGTGTATGAGTATACGATTATGGCTTTATATGCATGCCTTAGCATTGCTGTAGATTTTTAAAATACCTAGACAGCAACACATTAAATATATGATAAGAGACCTGATGCTCATGGTGTTCTTATCATCAACTTGTGTTGCTGTAATCAGATTTATCTATTATGTTAACCTGATGAACATGATATTAAAATTATTAGGGAGCTGGATTGGCCGGAGTCAGGTGTGGTCAGTTGATGGTGTACAAGCGCAAAGCAAACACACTCTCAGAGAGAGAGCTGCTGTCCATACTGTCTGTTCTCTAGCTCATGAAAAACTTATGTATATGGATTTGCACTACTGAATTATTAAGTTGTTACACATACACATGCACACGCACACGCACATACACACACACAAAGTCCTGGTGGTGTGTCATACATTTTAAATTCAACATTTTCTTGAGCTGTGTCTTTGTTCCTGTGAAAGAGCAAGTGATATATTATTGTATCATGTATGATTTAATTCTGCCCCTTTCAGATGGCTGATGTATCTCCTGCTGCTGATTCTAGACCTGGTCATCTGTCTCGGATGCTGTTTGGGCCTGGCGAAGCATTCTCGTGGGCTGCTCACTGCGTGAGTGCTTCTCATGTTTCTGTATAATTACTGAAGGAGCACAAATCTACTTCTCTTTCAATCAATATGCATTTACTATCCAAATATAGACATTTCCTACAATGTTTAAAAATGTGTTTCTGTTTCTGGCATGCAAAGTGACATTTAGACTACCAGTCAAAAGTTTGGACACACCGTCTAATTCCATGGTCTTTTCTGATTTTTATTTCTCTCTACATTGTAAAACAATGCTGAAGGCATCCGAATTTTTTAATACAGTAAGTCCCTGACTTACGAACATTCGAGTAACGAATTTCTGCAGATACGGACCACGATTCCATGAACAAATCACGGAAGTACAGTAGCTCACGTGTATTGTACAAAAAATAGACACTGTAGTGCACCAGATAAAACAGAGTTCACAGTCCAATACAGTTCTGAGACAAAATGGTACCCGTTTGAGCTCGCAGTAAACACATGGTCTTTAGCGTTGGCCTCCCTCTGACATATTCACGGGAGTTCCATTTAAATGTGGTCAGCTGATTCTGCTGAGTCATTGCGCTTTTTTTTTTTCATTCTAAAATTCTAAAATACCTAAATAAGTCAATCTCAATAAGGTCTTAATTTTTTCCAAATTCTAATGTTTAAACCCTTCATTTCTTCATATTAATTGAAATAAAATTGTGTAAATTAAATTATAGAAATTGGAACAAGTGTTTGTCAAAGGTAAAATACAATTTGCTTGTTTATGTCACAACCTCACCAGCCACCTTATTTACCCTTTCATCTGTTCCAATCACTCAGCATTCAGCATCACATAAAATGAGAGCTAAAAATGAGAACCAGGAAAGTTCTTCAAGGAAGAGCTATGCCTAGAGAGCTATGCCTGAAGTCTACTTTCAAAAAATACAAGAAAGTCTTGCTCTTCGAATCAAAATATGAAAAAAATAAGAGGTGGCTCAACTCAGACTTTGGCAAAGTACTGTACGTTTAATGTAGAATGTACAGAGATACAATATGTATTCAGAATTGAGAATACAATATGAATCAATTGTCATGTAGTGGCTTTTCCTTCTTACTTTAACTACTAACAGATGAAGGTTTTAGACTTATACTAGCACTTGAGGGAATAAAAGACCCTTCCATTGTGTGCTCAGTGCACTCTTCCTTTCACAGCTCTTTTTATACTCCATCTACTGTCTATCTAGAAGGTTTTGTGGTTACCAACGCTATGGCGAAACCTGCTTTCTGTCAGCTAGCATAATATTCAGCAGAAGTGCACAATGTTTCTACAAGGTAGGGAGTAATTGAACTTGGAAGGTTTTGTGAAGGTTTTGTTCTAAAGTTTATCTGTAGTTAGGCATCTAGGATATACATACCTTTATCTCATATACAGAGCATAACTATTGTGTTTGTGTAAGTATATAAATACTTACTGTAGATGATGTGAATATGTTGTAACTTAAAACGTTACAGATTAAATGCTACCCAAGCTGAAAAAGGCTTGTTTTTTCCCCCATTCTTTCAAAGTATGTTTTTTTTGTTGTTGTTGTTTATTTTAGAACTTTTGTTCACCTGTCTCATTTGATAGTGTTTCCCTTGATATTAAATCACGTAAGAAGGCAGTTCAGCAAACACAGCAGTAAAAAAAAGTGAGTCTATGTAAAGATGTCTAAAGCCTTGCTAGGCAAATGAGATTTTCTTATGCTTGGATGTCACTCTGGAAAACTGAAAACTAAAATGAGTTCTGCTCAGAGAACTATTTGTATTTCAGGCTAGCACACAGCATGTAGTGAATAGGAAGTCATTTGGGACTTTATATATAAATATATAGTGGGTGGTATAATATGTGGTAGGTGGTATAATATAAATAGATTACAGTGGGCCCATATCTGAGCTCGTTTATTTCCTCTGCAGCTAGTCATCAGAAGATGGCTTACTTTTAAATACCCTTCTTTCCTGTGTGGTATTACTTTTTATCCACCCATCTGTCTTCCCTGCAGGTGAAACAGCTGTGTGGTCTCTCTCTTCTGTCTGGTCAGATCATAATTCAGGAGCAGTTTGCTTTCATGCTTTAATTTGTCCTCACTCAAGTAGTTTTAACTGTGTATAATGACATAACCCAGTGGCAGTATAAAAACAAGCTGGGTGTGAATTGGCACTGTGGTTAGCATGTCTCTCACATGCTGGCTACTTCCTTCTCTCCCTCTCTCATTTCTCATCCATCCATCCTTGTCTCCCTCTCCCCGCTCCCTCCACTTACTCCACTAATGCCTATCGATCGCCCTGCCAGGATGTGTGTGTATGTATATGCGCCATTGTGTGCGTCCGTGCACAAGCGTGCCCTTAACTAATTTTTAAGTGCTTCCAGTCCACTTTATTGGTGCTTTTAAGACCATAATCAGAAAGAGATTTGGTTCGTGAAAAGCTCAGCTGCATTTTTTTGCACTCAGCAGGGAATCATTTTCCCTATTTTATTTCTTTTTCTTCTTGTCTTTCTCTCTCGGAACCCCCCCCCTTTCCTCTTGTCTATGTACATAAATATGCTAGGGCTGGACAATATCCATTGGTGGATAATGGTGGTCATAATTCCATGCTTAACAGATGTTATATTTTATTAGCGCATTCTGATCATCTCAGGGCTTGCAGTTTTGTGTCACCGTTTTTATAAATCATGCAATTTGTGTAATTAAATAATAAATAAATAAAATGGCGAGTTTTTTTTAATAGGCCATTTTTTTACCATGTCAAATTATGGGCTTGCCAAGTTGCTGTGGTCAGTCATTAAATGGAATAATGGGAACAATCTGGGGAATATGATGAAGCATAATTGTTGAAACAATTTATAATTAAAGCAAAGGAAGCAGAAAAACCAATGTGGCAGAAACCAGTGTTAAATGGTGAGAGTTGCCAGATATGGTTGTTAGAAATCCTGCTGAAATAAAGGAATAATTAACTTATTCATCCATCTTCAGTTATCGCTTTATACTGGTCAGGGATGCGATGGATCTGGAACCATATCTGGATTGACTGCAGTTCGGCAGAAGCTGCAGTTCATCATTCACAAACATATTCACACACTAATTAAGTCAGACCCTTTGATTTTGCTTTAGGACAGGGATCTTCAACTCCAATACTAGAGGGCAAGTGTTCAGCACAGCTTGTAAATCACCAACATCTAAACACACCCACTTCTCAATCGTTTTGTGTTAGGATTCAACAAAGGCAAGGATATGCAGACAGAGATGTAGCACTTAACAAACATACAAAACATGACTATCAACAAGAAATGTAGCATGAAGTCAGTACTATGTAATATACTTAAACACAACAGATGCACAACAAATACAATCAGAAAAAAAAAGAAACTTAAATACAGTAAGTCACAGACTTCCAAACGAGTTCTGTTCTGGGAGCACGTTTGTAAATCGGATTCGTTCGTAAGTCTGACAAAGTGTGTCTTATACACCTTTGACACAAATATACAACATAAAAAAAAAACACACACACACACAGGTTTGGTGTTTTGTTTTGCATTATACTCTTGTGAGAATCGCCTCTGGTGTTTACTACACACTTGAATGGACGCCATTTTGACTGTATTGGACTGTGAACTCTGTCTCGTTTAGGGTTTTCACGAAATTAGGATTACACACTGACATAAAATATACCTTTGGACTTTGGACATTTTATACATTCACTTACACACTGAAAATATTGTATATATACAATATTTTGTATATATAGAAGTGACAGAATGATACTAGATTACAGCCCATCAGCCACCTGCCAACTCTAATGTTTGTAGGTCAGGGACTTACTGTACTGTATACACATGACTTAAAAAGAATCAGGTGGCTGATGGGCTGTAATATAGCATCATCCTGTCACTACTCTGACAATAGACAAACAAACCAAAAAAAACCTGCCGGCTTAAATTCAGAACGTTAATATTTATTAAGAAGCAGATTGATTAATATTATTTATTCATTTTGATTTTTTTTATTATTATTATTTTTGCTGTAGCACATTCAAGATACAATTTAATAATACATAAGACAAAATAAGGTTTGGCCAATATAGTGAAATATGAATGAGAAAAAGGCAAATGTTTCAATAAACCTCTAATAAGAGTCTAGTACATTGCTCAGTATAGTGCTACATGAATCTTTATAGACATAATCATCACATTTATCACTGCAAATTTGGCATAATTTAACAATCTGGCTTCCAGCCTCAGCATTGGCAGCTTAAAAAAATAGCCATTTATTTCAGCACATTCTGCAACAGTGAATTAGGAGTACATTGGCTTATACACATTATAGACAAAAGTTTGTAGGCACCTGATCATTACTGTATTTGCCCAACTTTGCCCTGGTGCACAAAGTGAGGTCCATGAAGACATGATTCAACAAGGTTTGCTGAATGAGTGGCCTGCACAGAGCTTTGATTTCAACCTCACTAAACTCGTTCATTGCTGAAACCCCTGACCCCCCGATCGATCAGAAACTGCCTGAGACACCACTGCCTGAGACACCAATGACTGAAATAATCCAAAAATTGTATCTGTTTTGTAAAATATACTACGCTAGAGTAAATTGTGACAACATCGCTTTTCTTTGGAGTTAAAACAGAGAGAAATTTGCATTCTATTCAGAACTAATACCACCACTAACTCCATCATTGTCATGCACACTCACTCCGCGACCGGCACGAGGACCGGGAAGTAAGACGGTCGCGCTTTCAGGAATGCATAAAAGGAAACAAGATGGCGCGTCACATCGCTCAGTCATTGAGTTCCATTCATGCCTTCGCCGATGCGTTACCGCTTCTCACGTGAGTACTCACCAATTCGGTTTGCTTCCTCGATTGAGTGTGTGTCGCTAGAACGCGGGTTTATTTGTGTAAATCCTTGCTCTTCGTGTAAGAGAGTTCTGAGATTAAACGCGTGGTTATCCTGCCTGCTCGCGCTACTTCCGCGTTTGGGTCTACCGTCCACGCAACACGGGCTACCTGCTAAGGTTTTTGTCTTCTCCCCTCGGTCGCTCGTGACAGAATGACTGAGCCCAAAGCAGTAGACCCAGCGGAGTTTGTCCGCCTCTGCGGTGTGGTTGACCAGCATGCCGAGCTGATCAATAAGC
>JAAGKR010000842.1:32492-83866 GCA_011419295.1 Clarias macrocephalus | reverse complement strand
ATGAAGACATGATTCAACAAGGTTTGCTGAATGAGTGGCCTGCACAGAGCTTTGATTTCAACCTCACTAAACTCGTTCATTGCTGAAACCCCTGACCCTCCGATCGATCAGAAACTGCCTGAGACACCAATGACTGAAATAATCCAAAAATTGTATCTGTTTTGTAAAATATACTACGCTAGAGTAAATTGTGACAACATCGCTTTTCTTTGGAGTTAAAACAGAGAGAAATTTGCATTCTATTCAGAACTAATACCACCACTAACTCCATCATCAGGTTATCACCACTAAACATGATCTCTTGTTTTTTTGCAACATCTGTGTGTTTTATTAGAGGCTGTACATATACAATCGTTGCATATTACGTGAAATAAAACGTACTGCATTGTCTCATAAACCTATTCTACGGTTCATAGATGAATGATGAATAAAAGCAAGCAGAATTAAAATGGCTGTAATACTTTTTTTCCTTTTTTACTTTTACAATAACCTTGCCTATCAGGATTTCTAACGGAGCACATAGATCTACTTGTTTATATTGGAATATATTTGCAGATAATGTTGTCATATGTGTAAATATCATGCAGTTTATATATACAGCAAGTCCCTGACATACAAACATTCAAGTTATGAACCGCGGTTCGCAACTAACATTCGTATATGCGAATAAATTGCGGAAGTAACGCTCGTGTATTTTACAAAAATAGACACTGCAGTGCACCAGATATCAATATTTACAATTATATACAATATTTTCAGTGTATAAATGAATGTATAAAATGTCCAAACTCCGGTATAAAGTCTGTTATATTGTGTGTGTGTGTGTGTGTGTGTGTGTGTGTGTGTGTGTGTGTGTGTGTGTGTGTGTGTGTAGTAGGCGGGGATGAGTCGGTTTTAGTGAATCAGAGTTCACAGTCCAAGAAAGTGGAAAACTTTGACAGAATGGCGTTCAGGATTCCCCTCGCAAACATAGTTTGCAGTCTAAGTAAAGTCTGACTTATGAATGTGCTCCTGGAACTCCTGCAACAGAACTTGTTTGTATGTAAATATAAACATGAAAACTGGAAGCATTTATTCATATTAAACTTTAAAATGGTTACAGTAGAAGAATCAAATCACATTCGTCTAACACACATTGAACGTTAGCATGCACATTTAATAAGCAATAAAACATTTGATGAATGATGTTCAGTTTAGTACATTTTTTTTATCACTTTTTTTCTAGGTCTTGCATGAATGAATAGTTGCATATTTATCTCCCTGAGAGAACATACTTGTCTAATGACAACCGGCACCTTTAAAAGAAGAGGATTTATACTATCTCTAAACAAAAATTAACACCTTTAAGATAAAATATTGTACCACTTTTAATGGACAATCCCCTGAAGAAACGCTCATCACCAGTTAATTGTGCATAAAATTGAATCTGGCCACAAGCTACTAAATCGAGGTCAGGAAATAGGCTGTTTTATTATATGTTTAATTGGTTAGTTGTTATTTAAAGGGTACCTATTACACTCCTTTTTAAATCAGTGTTCATAAGTCGTAGAGGCCTCCAAAATGTGTCTTGTAATGCATTATCAATATTCCACTCAGATTATGCGTTCTGGCATTCCTTAATACCTTTCTTTACGGCTGCTTCAAACACATTGGTTAAGTGTCTGTATCTTTAAAATGCAAATGAGGCTCTGCCCCCATGGACGTGCAGTTTTCAAGCTAATCAGAAGACCGTTTCCCCCCGATTTTCCAACCACTAACATCTAACCTTACACTTTTTTTAGCTCTTAAGAAACAGATGGTTCGGGAGGTTCAGTTGTATTTTAACTTAATATTATTAAAAAAAGAATAGAATTCAAGATGTCATCCTGAAGCAGGGTACCCCCATGACGGGGTGCCAATTCATCACAGGGCTGTTGTTGACAGAAATCCTTTTTGTATTCTCTACCAGTTTTCAGAACAGTTACTATACAGATACAATATAATATGCTGATATAATACTGCTGTAATGATGAAATCAGCTCAGAAATTTCACACTGATTCTTTGCTACATTCTGACTCTTCCTTAAAATTACTAGCCTATATATTTATCCTGCTTTAGCATGCAGTACAGGTTGCTGTTAGCCACATAGCTTCACAATCAGTGTTACAAACGTGTTACAAAGTTACTTTTATAATGTAACGAGTAATCAAACGCATTAGGTCTGCCATTTCAGTACTCAGTTATTTAGTTATATTTTCAAAAATGTATTTCGTTATTCAGACAATTTATGTAATCCGTGAGCCAGGCAGCAGTGATTCCATTATTGTGTGTGCGCGAAAGTCATCCTACAAGCCCCTTCCCCGATAACCTGAACTACCCTTAGTAGTTAACAGATTATGGGCCAAACTTCTCTGACTGATGATGGTAGAATAATTATAAAGGTCTTGACTAAAACAACATGCATGAGGAATCACAAAGGAGTTTTCATTTTCTGCAGTGGAAAAATACTCTAACTAGTTAATTTTATCAGAATGTAATGATGTAATGTAACTGATTACTTTTTATTGACAGTAATTTTGTAATGTAATTAGTTACCTTAAAAAGTAACGTCCCCCAACATTGTTCACAATGTACCTATGCAACACACAAGCATAAACTAAACGTTAATAAAGCATTAAAATAACTGGGAAGCAAACCTTGCTCTGAACTGTCGCTTGTTTAAAAAATTATTTTTTACAGATTTACCCTGCTGGAGAATCCCCTTGCAGTTTCCTTTTAAACTACTGACTCGTGGAAGTTAAATGCTCTGATTGGCATTGTCAGTCTTGGCATCATGCTTAACTCACAGTTTGCTGCATCCAAAATTAGGACTTGTGGTCTGTCAAAATTTTAAACATCAACATGAGCTATAAAAACTATGAATGGGACTTGTGCTATGAACTAAATGCGTAAAAGAGTAAAGAGTCTCTTTTGCATTTATCTATTTGTATTTCTTATTTTTACTAGTTTATGTTTTGTTTCTTTGTGGTAAATCTAATGAGATGCTTGAAATTCGATGTCCTTTTCTTAGGTCTTTTTCTTTTTCTGTGTTTCAGTATTATAGTCTTAGGAATGCTGGCTCTTATACTGAGCTGGACGTCACTTGGAGTAGGAATGGCCACTGCAGTGGTGAGTTGTTACTGTTCTATACTGACTACATCATTACATGTTACAGTTAAAACACTACATACTACACTTAAACACTGCGTGTTTACCCACTGTTTGTTACCGTTAAAACACTAGCTACTGTATTACACTTCAAATCATACCTGTTATAGTTTAACCATTACCTGTTACCTTGTTCACAGTACATCTAACAGGTAAAATACTACCTGCTACAATGTTTAAATAGAACCTGTTAATGTTTAAGAAATACGTCTTACAGTAAAAACACTACTTGTTACAGTTACAGTATGGCATTACTTGTTACAATTTAAACGCTTATAGTTACACTATTTAAACGCCACCCGTTACAGTTAAAACTCTATCTGGTTCCGTTACAAACGCTGCCTGTTACAGTTAAACACTAGTTGATACAGTTAAATCACTACCTGTTATCCTCTAAACACTACCTCCTACTGTGTGAACAATACCTGTTACTGTTTAAATAATGTTTATGTTATTATATCAGTCAGTTGTAACTAACCAACAGTTTTTATTTTATTTTATTGAAAATAACCGAAGTGAGTTTTTCTAGATCATTATTATGGAGGCAGAGGGAGTAAAGTCTAACTCCTTGCTTCAGAAGATTACCGAGACTCAGTGACTACTATTCACTTTAGTCTGTGTGTCTCAGCGGTGCAGGCGGTTTACTAAAGCTGATTACAAAGCCCTAGTCCCTGGCCATTCTGGTTAAACAACCATCAAGCTTATTGATGTAAACAACTCTTCCTTCTGGGTCACTCATGGCATAAACAGGTCTTGCACCTCTGTTCTATGGTGTCTATCCTCCTTCTCTCTTTCTCTCTCTCTCTCTCTCTCTCTCTCTCTCTGTCTTCCTTCCCCCATTTCTTTATTTCATACATCCATTGTTTTAGACATGGATGTGCATACATGCACTGGCTACACTGGCTGCATTTTTTATTCAGTAGTCATGCCAGCATCTAATACTTTGTAGCTGTGTGCATGTGAGAGACGGATTATCAACAACAACAACAAAAAAAGGCTTTATCTGTACAGCCGATTCGTTTTTCACATTCTGGAGGGTCAAAGTTACCAGTATAAACCGATATAGCCTAGAAATATACAAGGATCTATTTTATAGTTTAATAACATGCATATGTATGTAAGTGTTCTGAATATCGTTGCATAACCATTACAGAGATAACTTCAACTTCTTCGCAGACAAGAAGGTGGCATAGTTTCACAAATACATACATATCTGAACTGCTTTCATTTGCAAAGATCTGTATTGTCAACATTACACATATTCATGGCATGTGTACAATTGATTGCAAAAAAAAGTGCATCCATCCAGTGTTTTAGGCGAATGTCTGGTACAAGAATCTTTAGTATTTATCAAATAAATTTTTTCATCGACCAAAATAACCTGATTGCATCCAAAACAAATGCTTTCAGGTCCTAGTTTACCCTTCAGTTTTTCTGTGCTGTTAACCCATGTGGAACCAGGACAACCGCTGTCCTTCCTCGTGGTTGTGAGGAACTAGCCTTTGGAGCCAGATCTGTTTCTCTACAGAGAAGTGGAAAAGTGATTAATGATGTCACTTCTCAGACACAAGCCATTGACTCCGTCTCTCTGGGGGGATCGAGTCTTAGCATGGCTGATGAAGGGCAGGATGAGGGGTCGGTCACTTTCAGTAAAGTGTGCCGCTCCCCTGACACAGCGCCACATTGATTCAGGTCCCGCAGGCCTCACAGCCCTCTTTCTCCTAATCCATGTTGAATACAATGTAGAACATAAGTGCTGCCGGGGATGGGTTCGAATGATCAATCAATGTCCGACAGCTGACAAGTAATTTAGAGGGGTTGACTGGTGAGGTTCTTTAATCTCCTTTTTTTTTGTTGTTGTTTACAGACAAATGGTTAACAATAATCTGATTATCTTGTTTTTATAAAGAAGTGTCATTTATATTCATTGTGACATTAAATGAGACCGTTACGTTGAGGAGGATAATCAAGATGTTTTAACACCCACTTTCCTAAAGAGAATTTTTTTTTTTTTTATGTGTATGGAAATTTTAACTGCTGTTTCTTCATTGATCTCCTCAGGAGGCTTGTTGGTGTCCTTGCATATTGATGTATTCTGGCTTGGCTTTTTGTAAACAGTTTTCCTTCAGAAAATGATGTCTTTGGTTGCCTTAACGTTTTTGTCTTTTTTCTTTTTTTGCTATACAATACAATATTGCAATATTGCAGGTGAGCATATTACAGTGCAGATTTCTGTATTGACAGCAAATATAATGGTAAAACTACAGTATGTAGGCAAAAGTAAATGGTTATTTAATTCAAGTGTTTGATCCTGTCATATATTTCAGAGGAAACTCATAGGCAGTATTGGTTAGCTCTTCACGGTGTCTTTGAAAAAAAGTCATATATGTCATATATATAATATATAAGTCGGATAATGTCATTATTTGTGTAATTAGCATCTTTCTAGTTATTGTGCATAATTTAGTTCACTTTCAGTTTTTTTTTTTTTTTTCTTTAATGAAGATGATGATTTGGATACAATAAAAGATAGATATTTATTTAACATATTCACTTTTATGTATGTAATAAAGAAACATTATTCTGAGATGACGGCTGTGTTAAACTAGCCTAATTACTAACATCTATACGGAACTTTTCCCTGACCAATTACACAAGCAGTCATTCAGAAAACCCGAGTGATCATTTTTGAAAATATGTACTTTTGCACAACCGTAAATGTTACACACTTAGATTGAAGCCTGTCCAAATATTTCCACTGCAGAGCAGCAACGAGTGCCGGTGCAGCTGTGCTTCAAGTCAATTAGAGAAAATAACAGGTCTCCTCCAGATTTCATTTGCAAGAAGATGAATATGATGAAGCACTCTAATTGCGGTGTCTTTCAGCTGTTACACTCGTGCAAATGAGTGTGGAGGAGGAAGAAGAATTCTTAATTTGAGTCAAAAAAAGAAGGGGTTTGCTTCTGATTTCAGTTAAAGCCATCATGATACTAAACATTGAGTAAATAACATGTTTTTAGTCAAGGGCATTTCAAATGGTGCAGATGTACTGTATTGTATCTTGCACTAGATGATTTGTTTCAGCAGAATATAAATTTGTGCATACCTGCCTGCTATATTTTACAATTAATTAAATGCTTGGTTTCTACAGTTTTGGGTGTTGTTCAGATATCATTATTAGTGTTTGTTAACAAAAGCCCGATTTGGCTAATTTTATGACCATCTGTCATAACGCTCCCTGTAGTTGAATGTTGGCGTATGCTTCTGTCGCTCTTTTTTGCAAAGCATGTGGCTCATTGTCATTAGCTTCACAGAGGAGTCTCGCAACTTGACCAGACTCAATGGAGTCTCTTCACTTTGAGTTTCTGCAGACTTTGTTTTTTTTTTCCCCAGCAATATTGAAGCACATAAGTACATGCTATTTACAAATAACTAGTTGTATTCCAGACACGTGGAAGCTGTAGGGGATGAGCACCATTTATTTTGATTACTCTCTTCTTCTGGTTTGTGGCTTGGGTGGATAGAATATAGGATTTTCTGTTTCTTTTATATACCTGAATAAAACCTCATTGATAGACTAATGAATGTTATGTGTTTTTGTTCTGGAAGCAGGGTTTAGGCTGGACAGGAGTCCATTCTTTCATTCACATTGTTGTCCACTATAAATGGGTCAGAACAGCTAACCACGAACATTGAAGTCTTTTTGTTTTTGCACAGACATTTGACTATTTGACGTCAAACTCGAGCTCCAGTGGT
This sequence comes from Clarias macrocephalus, assembly GCA_011419295.1. NCBI lineage: Eukaryota > Metazoa > Chordata > Actinopteri > Siluriformes > Clariidae > Clarias > Clarias macrocephalus. The sequence goes on along the minus strand of JAAGKR010000842.1, from coordinate 76,923 downwards.
TTGTGTTGTACCAGGGATATCAGATGTTTAATTAACAGTATAAAACAGCACATTATACAGATTTGCATGAACTTGCATACAAGTGTTAGACTTGCATTTAAAGAGACGCAACATTTACTTTTTATTGATTTTTAGACATTCAGATAGGTATCTAGTGTGTGGGTTGAAAAAAATGTACAAAAGAAACTTGCATTTTGCCTTTTTCCACAAGCAAATGAGATTTCGCCCCTAATACGACCTCATGTAAGAGGATACCTGAAATAGCGTGTTTAGAACAGAAGAGAAGCAGGAGTGCACCAACACAAGAAGGATAATGATTATGGACACTTTCTGAACAGTTTGCAGAGAAGTTAAATAGGTCATCCCTGTCAAACGACACAGGAAATATTTTGGGATGTATTATTCTCGATCGTCAGTTTCATAATCTCTATATACATACTGTACAGTATTGTATATACTCTGATCAGCTATAATAATAACACAACTACCATCAGGTGAATTGTATAACACTGATAATCAACTATGTACCAGTAAACCGGTGACAAGTTCATGAGCACCCGAGGCTCATTTATGCCAGTGGGGACAAAAGGCCAATCCCGTTAGAAAAGCTAATGTAGGACAGATTGCTGAAAAAGTTCATGCTGGCTCTGATAGAAAGGTATCAGAACACCCAGTGAATCACGGCTTACTGTGTATGGGGATTAGCAGACAAATAGTTCAAGGGTGTTTCATCTGGAATCCAAATTCACCAGATATCAATCCAATCAAGCATCCGTGGAATGTGCTGGACAATCAAGTCTGATGCTTAATGGCTTCATCTTCAGAGGCCTTGTGACATTATGGCTCAAGATGTCAGATCTGTTTTGATGGCACAATAGGAACCTAATTACTAGGTGGTTTTAATGTTAATGATTTTAATGTTATGGCTGATTTGTGTATGTACACAGTGTATTTTCCCTGTATATTAAATTTAAAACATTTGACAAAGCTCATCTCAGGACTAGAATAGTCACTTAGTCTTATACCGTTTAAATACGCGTTGAAAAGTATTAATAGGATTTTTAGCATTTACATGGTAGTAGCATGCTGTATGTCACATGGCTACAATTACACAAGACATATAGATGGCATTTTTAAATCTTAGCAATAATAATACAATTAAATCTTGAATTGCGAGCGTAACTCATTCCAGAAGCATGCTTGTATATCAAAGCCCTCGTATATCAAAGCGAATTTTCCCCATAAGAAATAACGGAAACTCCAGTAATTCATATAAAAATAATCAATACAAAATATAAAGTAAAAATCAAACAAATTAACCTGCAATTTACCTTTGAAAAGAATCATTGCGGCAGTAAGACGAGAGAGGAGAGGAGGAGGAGGGAAGCTACTATGTGGGATGACTTTCACACACATGCACGCATCTTGCAAAACGCTCGCAGACCAAGTTACTTGCAATCCAAGGTTCCACTGTAATAATAAATAACAGACATCTTAGCTTAAAATGAAATTTCAGATACATTTAGAATACATTTTGAAGATTAAAGTACACAACTGATTTCTTATTTAAGATAATCTTAAGATTGTTTTCTGACGCAGTACATTGTTTTGATTTCTATAATGCGGAGATTGATCAATCCTGTCTGGTCTGTGTAAGATACGGTAATATTTCAGGAGGACAGACACAATTCTACCTTATCCATAATGACAGCAATTTAGAAAAGTGAAATGATATAAATTTTCTGTCATCGCCCAGTTGAATAAAATTACTATTTCATTGACAGGAGAATAGGGAAATAAAATGATGACAAATAAAATGTGTTCAAAGACGAACTCTTTTGGAAAAAAAATATATATATATATTATAAATTAATATAATTTTTCCCCCCAATTTATATTGATATAAAATTTGTACATGTTTTTTTAAATGTTTTTTAACACCTCATGAGGCCAGTGGTGTCGGTGCATACTAATGTATTCTAAATGTACTTCATTTGTATGTGAATGGTTTACTTCAACATAATTGCTTCTTTGGCTGTCATGGCTGGACCTCCAGATGCTGTCGTGTTACTGGTTTCTTTATTATTTTTTTTCATGAAGCCTGAGCTCACAACTTTTGTCTTTTTGTGTGTTTGCACAACGTTCTCTATGTGCAAGGTAGAAAGATTAAAAATGTAAAAAATGGCATGTGACAAGTGTCCAGTATTGCAGTACAGTACAGATGTTTGTGCTTTTAATGTCTCAAGTGCACTGAATGAAACCCTCCACTTTTATTTAATCCTGTTTAGTACATGCACAAGCATCTTTGAAAAGATGTGGAGATGTTATTTGTACAAAGTTTCATTACATTGCTTATAACTGACTTCCGCCTTTTTTCAGACACACGCACACACACACACACACACAAACACACACACACACACAAACACACACACATCCTTGGCTTCAGGTCTCATATACAACTCTGGTGATGGATGATATTAACCTCATGGTCCTTGAGTATGGAATGTACAACACAACTAATGTTTGCTAAATTACACACATCTGTTTCTCTAGCGTTCCTGAGAGAAGTCATTACATTGAGTATTACATTGCTTATCTCTCCCCACATGCACATCAGTTAACCGACTGTCTCATGCAGATCATTTTTTTCTGATATGAATCTTCTGCTTCATAATTCACTTTACTTTGAATTTCCTAGGGTGCCAGTGACTTTTGTGTGGCCCCTGACAAATTTATTGTGACTCAAACGAAGAGCTTCCTGAATCAAGGCAAGTGGCTTTAGTACAGTGTCCTTTAACAATGATATATGGTTTAATACACAACGTCTTACACAAATTAAAATAAGCATGCGTGTGAGGATCGAACGTTGTTATAAGCTCTTCTTACTGTTTTTTTTTAAATATTTTTTTACAGATGTAACTCATTACTACCTTTACTGCAGCCAGACTCTACCCAATCCTTTTCAGCAGGTAAGCTTGTTTTCTGTCTGCTTATGAACTCTCAGGCAGAGCTGCTATTAGGGACCAGTGGCATAATTGGACCAGTTAATTGAGAGAAAGCTCTCTGTTAACCCTGTTATTATGGCGTAATCAAGGTATCAACATGCCTAATTTAATTACTTTAAGAAGATATGAGAATAAACTGGGATCAAATAAAATATTTTAGTCTGCGAGGTTATGGTAATTAGTTCTATCTGGCGTCCTGTGGGATTTCTGCCAAAGGTAGGTATTAGTTTAGCTTGTTGGAACTAGACTGCTTTTGATTGTTTATGAAGTAAGATTGTTGGACGCAACACATGAGGTAGAAGTGTACAGGATAGCATGGTTAAATCTGCTACAATACTATAAATAGCTGTTTGGGACAAATTATTAGCAGACACACACATACTATATATATATATATATACCGCCAGGGTCTGGGTTTGAATCCCAGCCAGACTCAATTCCCGTCTCTGTGTGCATGGAGTTTGCATGTTCTCCCTGTGCTTGGTGGGTTTCCTCCGAGTACTCCTGTTTCCTCCCACAGTCCAAAGACATGCAGATTAGGCTAATTGGCGTTCACAAATTGCCTGTAGTGTGTGTGTGTGTGTGTGTGCTCTGTGATGGATTGGCACCTTGTCCAGGGTGTACCCCGCCTCGTGCCCCAGGTCTTCTGGGATAGGCTCCAGCAGGACCCTGTGACCCTGAATACAGGATAAAGCGGTATAGACAATGAGTGAGTGAGCATATAAAGAGTAAGCCAAAAATACATAATATTAATATTATTATCATAATCTTATATTATATAACAATATAGGAATACATTTAGTATTAAAATATTTATACAAGTTTTTTCTTTTTCTGAAATGTGTATACATTTTTTGGCTGCATTACCCCTAGGTGTAAACAAGTATGTGGGAGTGTGTATGAATCCTGAGTGCTGTGTTCCCCAGACTCTGATCAAGATAGAAGTTGATAAATTAGAGCTATTTTACCAGTGCTGTAAGTGGCAGCTTTTTTGGCTGGCAGGTGGCATTTTGAAATTGCATATTCATGCATATTCACTGATCCAAGCCCTTTCAGTGAGGGTAGGATGTTTCAAGGTCTCCTGAGCAATTGTAAAATTAGGTAATATTATTATTTGTTACTTTGTGTTTATTTCTACTTCATACAACATTTAATATAATATTAATGTTTACTGTACATTTAGCTTGTAGACTAAAGACTGTGGAGTAAAAAAAGCACACACAGTCATGTTCAAAAGTTTGTAGCCACTCCATCCACACTCCATTCATCTGATTGTAGTGGGTTGCGGGAGGATGGCAAAAAAAAAAAAAAGTCAAAAACCATCCCATCTGTAAGACCACCATCTCCCTTATCGTCCCCTTTAGATTAATAATACTGTGTGTTGTGTAAAATTTGTCATGATATAAAATATTAAAACTCTACACGTATAATTATCCACGAACTATAAATAACGGTGATCAGCCAATCAAAATTCAATATAGTAACGCGCTGCTAACAAGCTCATGCAAGTTTGCATTATTTTTTGCGCTGGTTGGATTTTCATAAAGGCCAAGAGAAGAGTTCAAGCACAGCTTTTGACATTTCAAAAAGAAGAGATTTGAAGGGGTGTAGTGGTTAGGACTGTCGCCTTGCACCTCCAGGGTCCGGGTTCGATTCCCGGCCAGGCTCGATTCCCTTCTCTGTGTGCATGGAGTTTGCATGTTCTCCCTGTGCTTGGTGGGTTTCCTCCCACTGTCCAATGACATGCAGATTAGGCTAATTGGCGTTCCCAAATTGCCCGTAGTGTGGGTGTGTATAGTGTGTGTGTGCCCTGCAATGAATTGGCACTCTGTCCAGGGTGTACCTGCCTTGTGCCCTAAGCCCCCTGGGATAGGCTCCAGGCCCTCTATGACCCTGAATACAGGATAAAGCGGTATAGACGATGAGTGAGAGTGAGTGAGATTTGAAGGTATGATACATCCGTACAAATCCTCTGAGCGGCGGAGATGAGATGAAGACGAAGGATTCAGTTTAACACGGGAATTTTCTAAATGACTGACAGCTTTAATGATTATAAAAGACGAGTTCTTTACCCAATTTGTGTAATTTCATTCTCAATTTAAAGAAGTGGTTTTGTTTTTTCATTAGACTTTGTGCTTGGGTCAAAAATAGATTTTTAAATGCCATAATAGTGATTTGATGATTTGTGTGTGTGTGTGTGTGTGTGTGTGTGTGTGTGTGTGTGTGTGTGTGAGAGAGAGAGAGAGAGAGAGAGAGAGAGAGAGAGACTGGTGTGTAGTCATACAAAACTACAGTAATACAAAATTAAATAATCTAATTACTAATGTTTATGTAGATTTTCATTCTACTCTTATAATCTTCCCCAGATGAAAGCCATGGAAAGGATCAAATGATAGTTTTGACAATTGCATGTTGAAGTACATGTGTTTTGCTTTGATGGCTCCAAGTTGATCTAATTAAGCTTACATTTTGGTAATAAAATTGTTCTTAAAAATTTGACATATTTTGCAATCATTTTGTGCCCCACTGGTCTTAGTATTAGGCAGGAATAAGAACATATACCTTTTTTCTCTGTTAGATTATTTACTTAATAAAATGAAGCCATAATGGAATAAAAAGCATGTGGGCAATACCAAGTACCCCATGATTCAATAGCTTGTAGATCCACCTTTAACAGTAATAATACCTTGAAATAATAATTTCCTCTCTGACGTTCAGTCTTTCATATTATTGTGGAGGTATTTTGGTCCCTTCTTCTTTACAACATTGCTTCAGTTCTTTGAGGTTTTAGGACATTTGTATATGCATAGCTCTCTTAAGGTCCCACCACAGCATTTCAGTTGGGTTGAGGCTAGACTTGACTATTCCAAAATTTTGATTTTTTTATTTTCTTTAACCATTCTGATGTAGATTTACGGGTCTGCTTCGAATCATTCTTCTGTTGCATGACCCGATTTCCATGAAGGTTTAGCTGTCAGACATTTTGATCTAGAATATTCTGGTATACAGAGGAATTCATGATCAACTCAGTGACTGCACAATGCCCAGGTCCTGTGGCTACAAAAACAATCCACTCCACGCTTTTCTCTTCTGTCCATAGACATTGTTCCAGACACCTTGGTCTTTGTTCAGATACAGTTTTGCGCAACTCAGTTGTGCTTCCATGTCTTTTTTAGAGAGATTTTTAAAGACAGACCTCCAAACAAATAGTAGTTTAAGCTTCTTCTAATTGTGTCTGTCTAACCTTAGGGTGAATTCAGCTCAATTTGATTTCATTTATATAGCGCTTTCAACAATTGTCGTTGTCGCAAAGCAGCTTTACACAATCATAAGAAAACTGTGGAAATGTGTCTGAAGTGTGAAAGATGTGTATGAACCAAAATGATCACATTGTCCCTGATGAGCAAGCCGAGGTCGACGGTGTTAAGTAAAAAAATCCCTGAGATTGCAATAGGAAGAAAGCTTGAGGGGAACCAGACTCAACAGGCAACTCATTCTCATTTGGGTGATAACGAATAGCAGGAATTGATTTACAGTCATACTGTTTGTTAGGCGGCTGGGAGTTCAACTGTGAATTTGCTGAGACGTCCACTTCTGGGAAAATCGGCAGCTGTCTTGCATACTTTCCACTTTTGAATAAACCTTTTCATTGTAGCATATTGAACTTCACATTGTTTGGAAATGGTTTTATAACCCTTTCCAGACTGATGTGCAGCAACATTAGCTCCTCTAAGACTAATGCTTATGTTTTTATCTAGCATGGTGCTAACACACACCTGACTGCTCCAGACCAGCAAACTGCCACAACTTTCTTCTTTTATAGATGTCTGCACACCTGCTGATGATCAATTAATGATTAGCAGCACCTGGCTGCAACTTACCCTCTTAACTCTTGTGCAAGCAATAACGGGGTACTTAGTATTACTCACATGTTTATTTTTCTTTTTGGCTTAAGTTTTGTTAAATAAATAATTTCACAGTGAAGAAAGTTATATGAGGTTGTATTTGCCTCATACTAAGACCCACTATGATCCGATGCTTTTTATTATGTTTTTACACAAAAACCTGATCGCCTATAGAAGAAGAATCTTCTTAAAAAATTGTGTAGTACAAAAAATATAGTCCGAAACTTTTGTGAGAGCCCGAGTGACTCATATACTACCGGGTCATTTAAAATGCACTATAATGATTTAATCCTGACTTTATTATCTACAGTAGGTTTCAAATAAATCATAGGCGAGACAGAATTGTTACTAATCATACGACAGAAGGCAGGATTTTTTAACCTTATGTAAGCTTTCTAACAGTTTTACACTCATCATTTTATTAATTCTTTAAAAAAATAATGAATCAAACACTAAATTAAAGGCAAAAACACTGTAATTTAAATCCTTGCTTCTAACCAATCATAGATGAAACCATCATAGATGTTAGGCATATTATAAGATCTAAGGCGAGATTTCCTAACCTTACACAAGGTTAAGAAATACAGTTTTGCCAGCATTTTTACATTTTTTTTGAGTAATTTACTTTGCAAAAAATTATTTTTTTCAAAAAATATTTTTTTCTTCTGTGTATTTCTTTCTCCTGTTATGACACTTTTGTATTTCCCCTCTTTCTGTTTCCCATAAGGGACTCATTGCTATTCATTATCTTGCAATACTAGACAAATATTGAATTGCTCATTTTATAAACCAAACCCTTCATACTGCTCTAATATCCGTTCCTGGCATGACATGGCTCAAATTGGGGACAACATCAGCATACAGTAAATGTGTTTAAGTCTTATCCCTGTGTTGTAGTCGCTGACCATCTTCCAGAGGTCCCTGACGACAATGCAGATTCAGGTCCAAGGCTTGCTACAGGTTTCTCTTACTGTCTTTCCCACTGCTGAGGTAAGAGCTCAACTCCTCTGTGAACTTTGTGTAGATTACATTATTTTTTTGTCCCTTAATCTGAATGCTGTTATTTGTGCATGCACGTTTTAGAGGGATCTGCTGGGCATTCAAGGCCTCCTGAACGCAACAGAATCCAGCTTGCATCAGCTTACAGCTTCGCTGGACTGCCGCAGTCTGCATAAGGTGAGGGCAACTCTTGAAGGTGCAGTAATTGATTCTATTCAAATAATATATAGGGAATGGTCTCTCTCCGTCCTTTAGCTCTATAAAAGGCACTATAAAAGGAAGCAGACATTGGCGTTCTACCCGAACTGCACAACAGTGGGGTGGGGTGGAGGGGCTGTGAGTCTGTGCTTGTGTACAGGATGAGGGAAGCGGAGGAGGAACATAGATGGGACGGTTGGATGTGAGAGAATACCTAGCAGATGGTAACATTATGTGCTGAGCTTCAGTTGTAAGTTGTAAAGACTAGAAATGGCTAAGAAAATTCTAAAGAATTAGAATTTTTGTTTTTAAGAATTTGAATTTTCTTAATTCTAAGAAAAGACCAAAGAGGAGAAGATCAAAAAAGAAAAAAAAAATGTGGGAAAACTTATTAAGGCATAGTTTTTTTATGTTTGCCTTAAATTAAAATCGATGTGCATTACAATAGGTCTCAGTCATTTTTTAAACAAATTCAACTCTTTTCTTTTCTAGGAACTTGCCATATGGCTAACCCGAACTAGTACTAAATACAACAAATCTTTAAAAGAGTTGCGGCTAAACTTTGTAGTGTAACGTAATTATACAGTATGCTCCTGAGTTTTGATTTAAGATTGACTTTGAAAAAACTCTGAACTATCCCTTTAGATAAGACAAGGGCAAAGAGCTGTGTCAATATAGGAGAGACATTTCAGCAACATGAAAAGGGATGAAGAGCTTGTTCTGTTTCTAATCTTAACTTTTTTTTTTTAAGTAGGTTTGTGTTATTTTCTCCCATTTGTTAAAGTCTGTGCTAGCTTATAATAATTTATTAGCTTCGCCCTAGCGACTGTTTGCTACACAACTCACAACATAGCTAAATTTACTTCGGTCTATTATTAGATCGTGTTATTTTTCTGTATAACACTTGCGAAGGTTTTTACAGCCACAAGCACAGGTGTCCTAGCGCAGTGGAATTATTACTGTAGGTAGTAGGGGTGTATTTGTTTGGCTGTTGAGTTCAAATATCAAAAACGTACCACCGGGATCAATTACTGCAACTTTAAGCACATTACATCTGTTTCGCATTGCAGAATCTGTTACAGCCTCTGTGTGGTCTGTCTGTTTGCATGGCAGGACTATCTGGATGCCCTGGTGGGATTGTGCTATGATGGAGTGGAGGGCCTCCTCTACCTCTGCCTCTTCTCCTTGCTGGCAGCATCTGGTCTCTGTGCTATGCTGTGTACTCTTCCTCGAGCATTTATCCTCATCGCGAGCAGGTAACCCTCATTTCACTGAGAAAATGTACCGAAATAAGAAAGGTTTTGTAACTGATGGAAATAACGCAAACATGTAAGAGTATATCAATATATCTAGGATATCATTTACAAGTATTAGCATCATTAATTGTTTTTAGAACAGCTTTAATACTTGTGATTCTGTCATGGAAGTCATGTGAGGATGATCAGCCATTTTCAAGTCAAATAAATCCTTCAGGTATTGTAAGGATGAAAGGAGTGGATTGCCTCCTCATTGTCTGCGCTCCATACTTCAACTCTTTCACAAAGATTGAACAGTGTTTAAAGCTGACGATTGGTGATGCTAAGGAAGGACGCATCCTGGTGTTCATCCAGTCGCTCATGAGAATATCGAAACATTAACAGGAAAGGGTGATTGCTCTACAGGGTGCACCTGGTCCTGTAAAATTGCCTCATATTTGTTCCCTATTATAGAAGCATGCAAAGCAATCAGTGGATGTAATAATTTCCATGAGACGGCTGCCCATATAATTATGCATCTCCCTCTGTACTTAGCAATTGGCAGCAGAAACTGAGGGTTAAAGGCATCCTTTGGCTTCCTTCGAAACATAAATCTATCCGGCAGTAGGAAATATATAGCCAACGTTAACTTAGCTGACCATATTTTCTTCCCTTGCCGTGAAGTGCAGGGTTTTTGAGTTTTCTTTCCAACTTACTCCAAGTTATAAATCCTCATACACTGGCCTTTGATAGAAAAGATTTCTGAATTAGCAAAATTTATGAAATAAAGTAGGAATTTAAGCACTCTTCTCTTGAATTACTGTTTTTATTGCCGTTTCAGTGCCAAAACTAAAGAGAGCTGAAATACAAATGCTAATCTCTCCCTTTAACCAATTATCACTGTGATGAAACCGACAGAAAAAAAGCACTAAATTGATACAAATGTATTAACGGCTAAAAAATAATGAGCCTGAGATGATAAAGAATGAAGATGCTAATGTCTATAGCACCCCGAGCCAAGCCTGCTCTCTGCACACAGGGACAGGAACTGTGACGACGTAGACGAGGAGGACCCGTTTAACCCGCAGTCGCGGCACATGGCCCCTTACAACACAAGCCGGACAAACGTGCACAGCTTCTGCAGCTACAGCAGCAGCCTGGGCAGCCAGACCAGCTTGCACCCACCGCTGCCGACCACATCCAACGCCCCCCCTCCAGAGTACATGTGAGTTGATCTTGATGCAGATGAACCAAACTAAAAGCAAATATACATGCAAGAGAGTGCACTTTCCCTAAACTCTTTTAGCTGTTTGGAGCGTAATAATTCTTAGTGGTTAGACCTACGCCCATGCCTTGCTCATTCTTGTCTCTGTTTGTCAATTAGGAATCAGTCGATGCTGTTCGCAGGAAATCCGCGATATGAAAATGTGCCGCTGATTGGAAGAGGTTCACCACCACCCTCGGTATGTCAGAGTAAAACTGTGAGGCATACAACATCCAAACATATAATTTTAAACAATTTTTCTTTCTCTATGCTTGAAATAATAAACATGGATCAATGTTTTATGGCTAGTGCAAGACTGCCCCCTGCTGGTTCTATCATCAAATGCATCCCCTTTTTCTGTGAGCGTGCTCTTTTGCCTGTCAGTTCCCCATCATATTATGTTAAACATTAAATTAATTAAAAGACTGCCAACAAAAATTATATATACTTTATCAAGGCTAAATGCAGTTTAGTATGTAGCCTTTATCAAGGCTAACCTCAGTTTAGTACATGGCCTTAATCAAGGCTAAATGCAGTTTAGTATATGGCCTTAATCAAGGCTAAATGTAGTCTAGTATATGGCCTTTATCAAGGCTAAATGCATTCTTGTAATCCCTCTAATCATGATTAAAGGGATTATAAAGAATGCACCTAGTCTTGGTCATGTAACAGTAAGCATTGGTTGCTAAGCAACATGAACATATCTCAGCCAATCCACTCTTGAACCAAAACTATTTAATTTAAATCTATACAGCACAATTGTAACGATTATGTTATAGCGAATATTGTTATGACATCTGACAGGTGAAGTGAATAACATTGATTATCTCGTTACAGTGGCACCTGGGAGTAGGTGGGATATATTCCCCAGCAAGTTGACATTTTGTCCCTGAAATGTTGAAAACAGGAAAAAAAATGGGCAAGCATAAGGATTTGAGTGACTTTGACAAGGGCCAAATTCAGATGTGTAGACGACCGGGTCAGAGTAACTCCAAAACCGTACCTCTTGTAGGATGTTCCCGGTCTGCAGTGGTCAGGACGTACCAAAAGTTGTTTTAGGAAAACTAGTGGCTCATGGGTGGCCAAGGCTCATTGTGCACATGGGAGTAAAGTCTGGCCCGTGTAGTTTGATCGAACAGAACAGCTACTGTAGAAAAAATGACTAATGCTGGCTGTGAAAGAATGGTGTCAGAACACACAGCACATCCCAGTTGTGTTTGTGGTATGTTGCCACAATCTGGTCAGGGTCTCCAAGCTGATTTGTGTCCACTGACAAAAGCACCTACAATTGACACACTTGCATCAGAACAATGGGAAAAAGGAGCAATTGAAGAAGAAGGTGGCCTGGTCTGATGAATCACGTTCTATGCATCATGTGTACGACTGACTGCGTGTCTGGGAAAGTGTCTGGGGAAATCTTGGGTTCTGCCATACTTGTGGATGTTACTTTAACACATACCACATACCTAAACACTGTTGCTGAACAAGTACACCTCTTTATGGAAACAGCATTCCCTGATGGCAGCAGCCTCTTTCAGCAGGATAATGTATTCAAAAATGGTTCAAGAATGGTTTGTGAAACACAACAACAAGTTGGAGATGTTGACACGGCCTCCAAATTCAACATCTCTAGAATGCACTGGGACAAAAAATCTAATTCATGGAGGCCCCACCTTGTCACATACAGATCTGCTTCTGGCAGTTTTTTGTATAGGTAGTAAAACGTACTCAATATTAGGGGGACGGCTGTTATATTGTTACGGCTGATCGGAGTATATCTTGTGCTGTGAGAAGGTCTCTGGATAATGTAGTGCAACTGAAATCCTATGCAGTCTTAGTAGAGATTAGAGAGATAAGCGCTTTTGCCCTGACCTGGTCCAGGTTAATTGCTGGAGTATTGATTAAATCTGTCTTTATGTAGGCATTAAGAAGAGAAGTGCAAAGTGTGACGTTGGATTTTGACTTGAGTTCTTCCTAACTTCATAAATCATTTTTATCGTATCATTTTGTTATGTGATTTCATTCCAGTAATATACTGTAGAAGAGTTAAACACTTAGGTTTTTCTTTAGATTAATCATGAGATTTAATTTTTCTATAAATAGATTTTTTTTTATCAGTGTGAGGAATTTTAAACCCTGTAATAGGTCTATATGCAATATATGCAATATGAATCACAAATATATGTCCCACATGTCAGGAAACATGGTGGAACTAGGCAGATTTAAGGGTATACTGTATGTACCAGCATGGGATGTGTTTAAATATTAGCAATCAAAGTCCAAGTGTCTTATTATTTATATATATTTTTAGACAAAAATATAGTTATGTTAGATGTATTATTGATATTTTATAGAAAAAACTGGTGTGAGTTCATTCTAGTGTTGAAAATGCATGTTTAAACACTGTTTTCCCCTTTCTTTAATTCTTTCTGGATTTGTATCTGCAGACATGTAGATACAGTAAGTTGGCCTTTTAACAAGTACAGCATCTTTGTTATTTGTCTTTGTATAACCCCGTTCCAAAAAAGATATATGAGAATTGGCGATGAAACCCAAAAGGTGTCGTCTGTAAAGTCTCTTCACCTTGTACTATATTGAAAACTCTATCTAGCAGCCTGTTATTTTATGATTTACCATGTGGTTAATTTAATGATGTGTTGAAAATATGCACTCATTTCAAATCTGGTGGCTGCAACATTTCTGGTAATGACATGCCTCATTTTTCCAGTATGTATGTCTTCAGCTGCACAATTGTACTGGGTGGTTGTTGCCATATTTTTGCACTTCATTATGCACCACACATTTCTTAGTTTGAGCAGGCAGGCCAGTCTAGCACACGTACTCTGTGTTTATCAGCCATGCATGTGTAATCCAAGCAGAATGCAGAGATGTCTCTGAAAAACATGGTGTTTGGATGGCACCATATGTTGCTCCAAAAAGAACATATTTTTTCTGCATTAATGGTGCCCTCACAGATATGCCCATGACATGAGCACTGGCACACCCCGATACCATCAGTACCATCGGCTTTTGGATCTGGCGCTAATAACAGCTTGGATGTTCCTTTTCCTCTTTGACCCAGAGAACATGACAGCTGTTGTTTCTTAAACCTATTTAAAATGCTGACTCATCTGACCACAAAACACATTTCCTGTATTCCATCCGTCTCAACGCCTGTGGATAATATTAATGTATGGCTTCCTTAAGCCATAAGTTTCATTTTGTAAATGCAGCGACAAACCATGTTAATGGACAAAGGTTTACCAAAGGAAGAAGCATGATGGTTTTTATGACAGTGTCTGAGGGATCGGAGAGATCGGAGATCAGAAGTGGTTTCCAGCCCCGCATTTAGATTTAACGGGTTGAATTTCTTGATGATATTGTGTACTAAATTTAGGGAAGACTATTGGCAAATAATGCTGAGTCTCGCCCCATTCTTGCTCTAGTAGGACTAGGCCTTTTGAATACTATAACTTTTTATTGTTTCACCTATTTAACAGCCCTTGTGCCTACTTAACTTTCTCCATTGTTGTCTTAAATGAACGCTGTCCCATCATTTTTGGAGGACACTGCAGGCACCAGATTTAAAAATAACAAATTAAATTCACATGGTAAATTGCCAAATAATGCGTTGTAGAGTTTTCAATAGAGTACAAGGTGAAGAGACTTTTATTTTTATTTCCAATTTCCATACAGTCTTTTTCTTCAGTACACACCGATCAGCCATAACTGTAAAACCATGAACACCTAGGTTTTACGTAGCAACTGTGGCGTGGCAACGCAGGGCCTCCTGTGGGTGCTGTGGGTTGCATGGTGGGGCCTCTGTGGATTAGACTTATTTTCGTCCGGTGCTCAATCGGATTTGGATCTGAGGAGTTTAGAATTCGGGTTGGCAGACTTTGCTTGCTGGGCCACGTGTACAGTGGGCTGTGGTACCATGTGTGTTATACCTTTCTATCATGGCCAGCATTGACTGTTTTCCGTGGTTTGTTATGCCTTGGCTTATCTGTGGGATCTGACCAGAAAGGCTGGCTTTTGGTCCCCTCCAGCATGGGTTAGCCATGGATGACCATGATCCTGTCACCTGTTTATTAGTATAAAATTCATAATCAGTTTTATTCAATTCATTTGGCAGCGGCATTAATATTGTGGCTGATCGGTGTAATATCTAGTCCAGCAGTGTAGCTGTTCATCACTAATCATCGGTGTGGTTTGTTATTGATTAAACTAAGTGTAGTAATTCTTGTCTCCTCAGTTGTATCAGCTCTGACCTACTGCTGTGTCCTTGTTGTTCAGTGTCATATATCCTAACTGCCACATGAGGTGACCCCGATCACCCTGGATATCTTACAGAGCAAGTGCATGCAAGAGCATCCAATGCCAAGAGCTTTTAGCAAAGTCACAAAGTGTCTGATGCAATATTTAATATGCATACTGTTGTTACACAGCCGGTGTTCCCATGTTTGTGCTGTCTAATAATTTAAGGCTCATAAAAACAGGTTGTGACTACAGTCAGAGCTGCAGGTAAACTAACATGAGTGTAATTCCGTACACTGTAGAGTATATTTGAAACTCCAGGACTATTACAGTGGGTCTAGAACATCACTTAGTGACTTTGTTCGAAGATCTTGGTATACTTAACACACATTAGATTGTATCCAGATCATTGGACTCTCCCTTTAAACCGTTGTTCCATGCTTTCAGAAAGTGTGTAAGATCTGCTAGTTTTTGTTCATTTTGTCTCAGAGTTCTCATCAATCCCACATCCTCATCTCTCCTTGAATTGCTTTATGAAGACGTTTCTACTTGATACTGTTCATATATTCTATACATATAATAATAATAATAATAATAATAATAAAGTTGTCGTGTCTTTACATTGAAGATATTTGTGAATTTTTTTTAGCAAGATGTAAGATGAGTAATGGAACACTTCAAGATGGGTTTTGGAATTTTTTTCTGTCTATTTGTTTGTGCACACATCACGTAAAAACTACTAAACGAATTTTAATGGGTGTTTCACCAGTGCATTCGGCCAAGCTTGGAGTAACATATTCAGTAGGCTTTGTTTCATCGCAATCAGCCCATGAGAAGAAAAGACATCAGACTTAAAAACACTTGTACATCGTAAAAAATCGACCTTGAAAAAAATCATTAGTTCATGTCAAAATTCAACTGTACATTTTTTTATATGCATGAGTGTGCAATTGAAATTTCCTTTTCATCTCACGCCTTCATTCCATGCACTTCACTGTAACACAAAATTTTTTAGTTTATTTCAAAATTCAATTGATGCCGTTGTACATTTTTTAAAACATGCTTATAAGTGTGCAGTTAAATTCCACATAAACAAAGTCATGGACACATCTAGTTCTGAATCTGACAGCACTTTTGCTCAATGCCTATTCACAAAAAAAAAAAGAAAAATATTTTTGTAGCATTTGATGGTTTACAAATGGCACCTAATGAATGCTTTACAAATGGCACGTAAAGTTTTGATTCTGTGATTTTCATCTTCTTTCTTCTTTTTCAGTATTCACCCAGCATGAGGAATACCTACCTATCTATGACTGATGCGCAGATGCGTCATTTTGGAAATGACTACCAAATGTAAAGTGTAAGCGTCTGAACCCTGAGTGAACCGCAGCCACTCTGGAATGCTCATGGATTATATTAAAATGAGAGTTTTATTAAATTGAATCTACTGAAAGACTTAAGAGACACTTCACACAAAAACCTCTCCAATGAGGAGTCCATCCAGGCTAGCGCACATCCACCTCCATGTAAATACACCTTTTTGGTCAGTACAGGAAAATCTAGAAACTGCGAGATGTTTAAACAATGGAATGCATTTGCTATTTAATGCATCCAGTTCTATAAGGAATCTTTACGTTGTTTTAAATTGTGTTGTTGTGGGAAAAATGCACACTGGAACAATAATGAGGTGATGACCTGAACACTATAAGACACCGTGGTTGTTCTGCATTTTAAAGAATAAATGGTGCTGCAACCTTTAGAGTTTTTGAACACAATTGTGACATCTCAGCGCAATGAACTTTGACCTCATCGCTGTTTTCATTTAGATCAGTCAGGTAGGAGAGCTGGATCACAGGCCAGGACCACGTGCTGAAAGATTTGATTTATTTTTAGACAGAACGTCAGGGTTGAAGTAGCATTCAATTACTTAATGCAAGTTTAAATCAAAAGCAGTAAATATTTTAGTAGATGTATGCTAATGTATTATGTGAATGTGCCTGAACTCGATGTGTTAGCTTGTTTTTTCAGGGCCGGATAGGCATCAGATCTGTATAAGAAGTTTTAGGCATCACTTACAGAATGACATGCTGAAAAATGTTTTCATTAAAGATATTTAGCCTGAATTCTAACAATGTTTCTTTATAATGCCTTTATTCTCTGATGCTTTTCTATTGTTTATGTTTTAAACCATTTTAAAGATTAAATAAATCATTTGTTCGTTTAATTTTAGTTGTCTTGTGTGTTTCACAGTTACCAGATAGTTTCCAGTCAAACTCCAACAATTTTCAGTGTCTTGAGACAAACCACCAAACTATAGTACATCCTTGGATGACTTTAATAGCGCACTAGTAATACTGAACAGCTGGTCAGGTTTTTTTCAGCATTCTGCTGTTTTCTTCTTCTTTTATAATCTGTTGGTTAAATACTTCTTTAAAATCTTTCACTGCCTTTTCATCATATTAGCCACTTTGCCTTTGTTGTTGTTAGTCTTTCGGCTGCTCCCATCGAGGGGTCGCCACACACAACTTGGCACAGGTTTTATGCCGGATGCCCTTCCTGAACCAGCCTTTCTATTTTTATCTTGGCTTGGGACTGGCACTGCATCCATTGGCTGGGGTTTGGGTATTGGGTGGGGATTGTACCCGGGCCTTCCGCATGGCAGAAGAGAAAGCTGCCATTGAGCTACCAATGTCCAGAAAGTCATAAAACAAGAAAAGTGTTGCATATGTCCAGATTTGGTCATTCTTCCTGTGCCAAGAAATTTTACGAGATAGTCATAATAGTATAGAAATATTTTTAAGATCATAATTAACTTGTACTTATATTCATGTCCAAGTATTTACCAGTGTTACTAATACCAGTATTTATACTCACAGTCTATATCAGGTAGAATCACTAATTTCGCATTCAGCCAATCTTGTGTTACCAATCACACGAAATCAGGTATTAAGTTGCATTTATTTCAGCTACATACTGTATATTTTCAGAATCTTGGTTTAATGAGCTCCATTTTGCTAGAAGTTTTATTCCTGTATCATGTCCGGTTGCTGAGATATGGCCAGTGTGAGTTAGTTTACGAGAAGGGCCTTGAGGAAAAAAATGGCAAAATCCTATTTTCAGAATATTTAAATGATGATTCTGTTATGTAATAAGAAAAAGGGAACTCTAATCCTCACTCACCATCTATACTGCTTTATCCTGTATACAGGGTAGCGGGGTGGGGGCTGGAGCCTATCCCAGGAAGACTTAGGGTACAAGGCGGGGTTCACCCTGGACGGCCCAATCCATCACAATCACACACATACACACACAATCACATTCATATACTATGGGGGATTTGGAAACGCCAATTAGTGAGAAAACCCACCAAGCACGGGGAGAACATGCAAACACCATGCACACAAATCAGAGGCAGAAATCAAATACAGACCCTGGAGGTGCGACGCAACAAAGCTAGCCAAAAAACCACTTTGCCGTCCAGGATTTCTTTGCTACACCAAAAATAACTTCCCTTGCAGCATAGGTTTCACAGCAAAAGGAGTAAAAAGATGGAGTAAACCAGCTTGGATATTCTTCAATAAAGTGTTTTAAAACAATGTTTAGGATTAAAACTTTGTCAGTGCTATTGAAGAATCAGTAAGGTATAGGGTGTTTAGAAACCTTTATTTCTCCAAAATTTTAAATCTGATAAATTTCCCTTGCTGCACACTATTGGCCATAGCACAAAACTAACCTGTGTTACTTATTACCTGATTGGATATGACAAGTCACGTACAGTATGGTACAATCACCGTGAACTGCCTATTTATATTCTTACTCATTTATCCTGATATCCACCTCCCTGATAAATTACCAGTGATACCTGGTTCTCGACATGGACTTCATGGACTCCCAGGCCTCTGTGCATTATTGCTTCATTACTGGGAATGACAACTTTTTATTATTAAATTTATTAGATTTATAAGTGAGATTTTATACTTATTCGCCGGTTTAGCTGGAATTACATTGGTTTAATCCAAAATGTATTTATTCAGAAACAAATAGATCTATAAACAACATTATCTTATGTGTTTTGTTGGGTAAAATTACAGAAAATAAAGCTCTATGACTAATAAAGACTCTAATAAACTCTAATAATGACTCCAATACATTATACACTCTAATGTGTACATCCAATATATTGTATGTACACATTTAATCAATGTTCATGAAATACATCTGTTTGGAGAAAGCCTGGGTTGATTCCCATCTAATGCCCAAACCCCATCCACTGGACACAATGCCGAACTTAAGCTTGAATAATATTTGCAGGCAGGGTTGCATGAGGAAGGGCATCCGTGCCAAGTTTTTGTGCGGATTGGATGGTCCGTTGTGGCGACTCCTTGATGGGAGCACCCGGAAAACTAACAACAACAAGTACATATCGATTTTTTTTTTTTTTTTTTTTTAGTATGTGGACCCATACGGTATGTGTTTTCACAAAGCTGAAAGCACACAATGTAGAGTTTCAAAGGTGGAACATTTCACTTTAACTTAACTTTAAACTAAATCTCATTCCCATAGGACAGTGCCCCTGTGCACAAAGCAATATCCATGAAGACATAGTTTGCCAGGTTTGCAATGGAAGAACTTCACTGATCTACACAAAGCCTTGACTGAAAACTTTTGGGATACACTTAAATGGAGACTGTTCCCCAAGCCTTCTTGTCTAACTTTTGCCTGATCTTACTAATGCTCAAGCAGCTGAAGGAGCAAATCCCCACAGTCACGCTCCATAATCTAGCAGAAACTTTCTCATGAGACTGGAGGCTATTACAGCATAGATGGGACTAAATCTGAAATGGAATCTTTAAAAAAAAAAAAAAAAGCATTTGTGTGATTTGGCCATGTAGTGTGGTTTGAGATTGCCCGCACTAGAGTACTTACATCATTATAAAAAGCGGCATTACAAATGGACCATCATGTCACATTTTTTTTTTAGAATAAGCTCAAGATTTTCCCCAAACAACTCACATCTTCATTTTAAAATAAGAATTTTATCAACATAGAAGATTAATATATTTTTAAGTGAACCAGCATATAATCTTTTTACTCAAGCTGACAACTCGCACACGTTGACTGTGAGTCACTTATTTTTTCACAAGACATACATTTAATTTCTCACACTTTCATATTGAAGACAATTATCTGTGGAAGACACAACTAAAATTCACTCCAATCAAAATGTTGAAGTTAAATCTTTGCTCCTGTGCCGTCAGTACACAGGTGTATAGCGGATGAAGGCTCTGCACGTTTTTTTTTTTTTCTCTCCAAGTAAGGTGAAATATTATTTTTGTTATCTGGTTGAATTTAACATGCGTTTACAGCTTTGTGAGGTATTAATCAAACCAAAAGAGGGGATAAGAATTGGTGCACCTCCAGGGTCCGAGTTCGATTCCCGCCTGTCCATGTCTGTGTTTGCATGTTTTCCCCATGCTTGGTGGGTTTCCTAACACAGTACAAAGACATGCAGATTAGGCTAATTGATGTTCCCAAATTGCCTAGTGTTTGAATGAGCTTCTGAGTATGTGTGTGTGTGTGTAACCTGAGATGGACTAACACCCCTTCCAGGGTAAACACCTATGTTTCCTGGGATAGGCTCTTGGACCCCTGCGACCCTGTATACAGGACAAAGCGGTATAGATGATGAATGAGTGAGTGAATAAAATATTAGTATTCACTGTAGTTAATCTTGTAGCACTGATATATTTATAAGAAGAATCAGAGGCTAACAAACATGAGTTCTGGGATTAAAAATGAGTGATACGGATCAAGAAAGGAAGGGGCCCCAGTGAGAGCGCTTACAGGACGTACAGGGGCCAGTGTTCTGTGCTGTGCCCCCTGCTGGAGAGTATGTACGTGGTTTGGCTGGTGGGTAAGCTGGTAGACCCTATTAAAAAAATAAAAATAAATTGTGTGTGTGTGTGAATATTTCAAATGTCAAGTTGTACCAAGTGGAATAAATACAGTCACGTGCATCTGTTGTTTTACTGCAGTGCTGAAATATACAGATGTCAAATGGCTGGGCATGCGCAGTGGGAGCGTTGTGTGTGTGCGCGTGCGCTCAGAACCAATGCATTTAGTATTAGTATTTTCAGAATCTCGCTGCAAGCTTTTTGAAAACCTTTACTTGAGAAAAATATTTTTGAGTATACTAATAAACAGTGTTCCTTTTACAGCATAGAAATTCACGTTTTAAGCAGCTATTTTATTGACACATTTTTTCAAAATCTATAAACTGACCACAGACTGTTACAAGATTTGATTATTATTATTATTATTATTATTATTATTATTATTATTTAGACAAGACTTTAGCCTTTCCTCCTGCCAGGAAACGGAAATCGCGAGCATTGTAGCGTATTTTATCCTCTCTGGGTGGACGTTGGCGTTGTACCGATGCCGCTGATCTGAGATCAGGGTTAACATTGAGAGCGGGCAGTTTTGGGGCAGGAATACTGTTCCTGTATCAGAATTAAAAGGCACACTCTTAGCTACGGTTGCTAGGCGACGTCACTTCCGGTTTGTTGTTGACTAGCAGGCGAACGTTTGAAAGCGGAGCGTGGTTTGTGTTTCAGGCGGTGGGAAGTGTGTGTAGCAGTTTATTGAGATGTGTTTCGGAGAGAGAAAATAATTAATTTCTTTCCGAACAAGAGTCAGGTGTGGTAGAAGTGGCGGGGATGTGGGAAAAACGCAATGGGAAACGTTTTCGGCAGAAAAGAACGCCCAAGTCGAGTAACAGAGCAGGACCGGGCTATCTTGGTACTGATTGTTTATATTGTAACATTTAATATGTAATGTAACATTTAGTGTGTGTGTTGGGTTGGGCAAAGCTATTTAAATAACATACATCTTAAGAGATTAGTGTTCATGGATGAACAGCTGCATGCTCTGGGATTAGTCAGGTGTCCTATTTAACCGGCTCTGCGGTTTAAAGGCGTTGGCAGTGAGAACAGTTAAATAAGAAATTATAAACTAAGGGGGCTAATAATTAAGGGCAAAGTACTTTTATGCAACCTGGACTGTTTATTTTCCCATAACAGCAATCATGTTTTATTCCGCCTGTACCTAATCAATGCACCAGTGTTTATTCTGCTCCGGTACCACTAGTAAAAAACTTTTACCTAGATAATCCTGTATTAAACGCTCAGCAGCAGGATGAATAACTTTGCCGAAATTGCAGGAGCTTCAGGTGAAAAAATAAGAAAGATATCCACAATACGACATGGACCGTTCAAGTCAAACCAGGACTTTTGATTGTACAGTGAGCATGAAACTCCTTTTATTTCTGTATACAAATTCGTGTTACACTAATGCGCTTATCCCAGCGGTTCACTAACACTCGAATACCATCAAGGTAGAAATTTCTCAGTATATCGGAGTCATGATCGGCCTGCCAGATTCACATCTGAAACTCTGACCTCCCAGGAACTCCTTTAATTGCCCAAACATGTGGAAAAAGCTTAGGTGTACTAGGATGTGTCAAACGCCCAGCCGAGTACCTGTAATGTGCAAGTTGTGTTCACTTCGCACAGACAGATTCATGGCTTCCCCAGCTTGTGACAAATTATCGATAATTTGCTGAATGTTTGTTGGGAATGACTGCAGTTTTCTCCATTCAAATGTTGTACTGCGGATAAGAGTTATCATCGCCATACTGTGCTTGAAGTCGGGTGTAAATGTTAGTCGGGTGTACGCCTTCGTTCACAAGAAATTTTATCTGGGTTGACTTGAACATCCTTGAACAATGGAGAATGCCTCAAAGTAGTAGGGAAGAAAGTTCTGATGATGTTAATGTTTTATTACATAGTTATGCTTGTTTTGATTACATTTATTCTTCATCTCCATTGTCTGTTGTGTTCTGTTGAATAATAATCTGATGAATTAATAAGGGAAGCACACACTTTACTACTCACATGGAAGGAACACAGAACAGCGACAGTTAATGTGAACTGTTGTTACCAGAGGAATGGAAAAAGTTTGAACCACTCTTTTCGGATAGGACTGCTTGGACCAGCTGAGTACTAGTTTTAAGACAGAAAATTCAGCTAGAGGCTGTAGTGACATTTTACTCTGACTGTTACAGAGCACTGAAATTAGAGACTCCTTACATAAAAGTTCAGTAGATGTTCTCTTTGTCAGTGCCAGCGTTTCAAAGTGCTTAAAACTTTTCATTTAATTTATATGCATTGTTCTCTTTACAAGACACTGTATATGTTGTTACTACAAAAACAACTATATAAACAACGAGAGCATTGATATGAACCTTTGGAAAGTTCAGTTCAAAACCTCGCTTTGTGTTTGTAACTTTATTTTCTTTTCCCTTTTTGTCAGCAACTAAAACAGCAGCGGGATAAACTGAAGCAGTACCAGAGAAAACTCACCGTTCAACTGGAGAAAGAGAGGCTTCTAGCCAAGCAACTACTAAAGGATGGGAAGAAAGAGTAAGTTAAACGGAGGATAATTCTTCTTCTTTAAAGTAATATATTGTCTTTTGAAGAAGATGATACGATAAATCATTAGCATAGGCAATATACGGTGTATGCTAAAATGAAATGAAAACAGAATTTAGCCCTTAAAACCTTTTCCAAAATGCGAATAACGCGAATTGTTTTAGTATACTGCTCTACTTTTGGCACATTTGAATGTACGTTTATCTAACAGCCTTGCTCTAGCTTATATCCCTACTCATTTGTTTTCTTTATTGATACGTTTTAATTAAGGTCTATTGACATGTATTTGCTCTTTGGATTATAGAAGAGCTCTTCTGCTGCTCAAAAAGAAGCGCTACCAGGGTCAGCTTCTGGACAAGACGGAGACCCAGATAAGAAACCTAGAGCACATGGTGAGAGACATTCGTCTCCTTCTCTCCTGAGACTGCACTAATGATCCAAATGAGTGACACGCTGAAGAGCACTTTACTCTGTGGACATGTCCTCCTTTTTTTCTTTTTTCTTTTAAATAGGAGAACACAGTATGTGAAGCTACTAATATGCATTTATATTCTCTTTGCAGGTTCAAGACCTTGAATTTGCTCAGATTGAAGTAAAAGTTTTGGAAGGTCTGAAGTTCGGCAATGACTGCTTGAAAAAAATGCATGAGGTGAATTTAGAGGGTTTTTTTTTTTCATGCACTTCAGCATTATTAATTCTGAAGTAACATGCCTTGTTTCTTGGCAGATATCACTTGATCCACATTCCAGAAACAAATCTGTGTACTCAGGAAAGATTTAAGTTTGGCAAAATCTCAGTAGGGTCCCTTGTCTACAGATTAAGTGATTATGCATAACACAGATATGTTTTTGCTAAATGCTAAAGTATAGCTAAATCTTATTTTCACAGCCATTAGAGACATCATGATGCTTTATTCCTCCCGAGGATATATTTTGCATTTAAAGGATATTTTGTCCCTACAGGCACTGTCCATTGAAGAAATAGAAAGAATAATGGAGGAGACACAGGATGCCGTGGAATATCAGAAGGTGTGGCCCTTTCTTTGCAATCTCTCTTGAACATTTTAAAATACTGCCTACATTATAGGAGCTATAAACAGCACACTCAAAGTCTCTCTTTCCTTTCACTTGAACTGAAAAAAAGGAATAGAAACGGATTTTTATCTTTTAGCTTTTTAGGTGGACAATAAAATGGACTGAATGAATAAATATTAAACTGGACACTTATCCAGAGTATTAGGGGCCCCTTTTGGTGTAAAATAACCAGTATTACCAGTATTGGATAACATTTGACACGTCCGATGTACAGTACGTATGTCATACTATAAATCACACCATGTGTGAGGTATGTGATTGATGTCACAGATGACATGAACCATGTGACCAAAATACAGTATCATGCAAAAGTCTTGAGCCACACCTCATTGCTTCATTTTAAATAATGAAATAATGTAGATTATATTAAAGAAATGGGGACAAAAGTTTTACCGCCACAGGCTGCAAAGTGCCTAAAGATCCAATTAAAAAGTTGGTTTGTCTATGTACTCAACATTTAGCATCAAAAGTACAAGTACATCTCACTGGCCTGATCATCTGTTTATTTTTTTTTTATTAATTGGATAATTGATACGTCAGAGCACAATGGTGTCGCCTTGCACCTCCAGGTCCTGGTTCGATCCAGCCTTGGGTATGTGTGCATGGAGTTTGGATGTTCTCCCGAAGTACCTGGTGGGTTTTCTCCAGGTACTCTGGTTTCTTCCCAAAGTCCAAAGATTAGGCTAATTGGTGTTCCCAAATTGCCCGTAGTGTGCGAGTATGTGGATTGGCACCCTGTCCCTGAGTCTGGTCAGGTACAAGCTTTGGATTAAAATTAAGGGCAAAAAAAAAAAAAAGTCCTTCATGAAACTTCGAGATCTGTTCCTCAAGACTACATTTAAAAAACTACTAAAAAGTCTGGCTTTTTAAGAGCAAAAAATGATGAAGACTTTTTCATAATGTATGTTTTTAATAACGACTGATATAATAACTATATGTATTGATATTAAGAAACATTACAGTTGAGCTCAATTTTTTTTGGTTAATAACAGAGTAGTGTTATCAGATCAGTAATACCATGGCTTTGATGCATCTCTGAATATAGCAAATCGATGAGATGCTGGCAGGCTCCCTGAGCCAGGAGGATGAGGAGGCTGTGCTGGCAGAGCTGGAGGCCATTGCTCAGGTACACTCCTCTGTAACGCTTGTTCCTCTCTAAACAGTTGTCTGTTTATTTTAGGCTGATCCTTTCACTAGCCCGAAATGATCTGATTTCTTCCGTTTCAAAGGATGAAGATGTCGAACTTCCTGAAGTGCCCACCGAGCCCTTGCCTGCAGTGCCCGAGCTAAAAAAGGGTGTGAACAAATGCAGCATTACTTTAAACTGCCAGCATGTGGCTCCCCTCTCACTCTTTCTAACTCCTGTGCCCTTGTCTTGTGCTTAGAGAGAAAACCGGCAAAAGTTGAGCAGGATGGAGAGATTCTGTTGGCATAGTCTCGTAGCTGACGGTCTTGTGATACAGATTGATCACAAGTTAATCGGCCTCTTATACGAAGAGGAGAGCACGACGAAAGCCATGCGATTCTTTCCTGTCAGCTCTTCCCATGACTTTTTCTTGCACCTGACTCTATGTACTGTATGCAATGCATGTACTGACCTTGATTATTTATTTATGAAGAAGGTAAAACTGTCCGATTTGAACAGAACCACTGAACTTGGTCTTCGAGTTTGTTAGCTTCGAATCATATTCTTATGAGTCATGTATGATCACAAATGGGCTTGGATTGGCTGCCATAATTATGATAATGATGGAAGCAGTTGCAGAAATGTTCATTTGTGGTTGATATTAGATGATTCATTAGACAAGCATTACACACTCGTATGTGTTGTGATTTAAAAAAAAAAATTTATTGAATAATTATAACCATAAAATGAAGGAACTGAGATTTGAAGAAAATGGTGATAAAGTATGACTCTTACTGCATCTTACCTTGTTATATATAAGAAATCGACCTTTTTTGTTGTTGTTGTAGATGTCAGTATTAATGTGTTTTTAAGGGTTTTTTACTCTAAATACTACACTCTTATCATATGACCACCAAGAAATCGATCCCTGAAAGCCTCATCTGAGGGTGATATGCCTTTTGTTTGTACAGAAAGTAAAAACTACTCAGGCTTGACTATCTGACATGAACTTTTTCCCACACACTAACCGTTGTCCTTGACCAGTAAGCTGCTTTCAATGTTGGTCTTTGCCCAGACAACTGGAGCCAGTATTATCAAATGCACACAAGTGTTGTTAAGAAATGATAACCCTGATCTCAAGACCTGAACACACTGCACTGCAGTAACATGAAGCTTTATTAAACCAGGTGTGAAAATCTAAACTGGTCTGTTTGCATCAGATGGTACTCCATCATACTACTAGCAAAGAAAGCCGTAGGAGGCAAAATAAGTTCATATTCAAATTTCAAGATGTTTGTTGCATAACTTTTATTCTTTAGGGATCTGAAGAATTTGAGAGTGGAGATGAGTTTTCCTCATTTCATTGCTACCATAGCAACAACTAGCAGCATTAAATGTGACTGCATTGATGTTATGCTCTTAGCTGCTAAAGTGTCTCATGGCAAAAAGAAAAGTCCTTTGATTCTAAAGTCTGAGGCATTTAACGAAACAATCAGTTGATAATGTTTCTCCGTTGTGAAGAACATTTGCAGAGAAATGCAATAACCCTAATCCAGCAGGGATACATGATGAGTGATGGATGATGATTAGCGATTGCACATACTCCAGTCACTTTTAATAACATCCATACCCCTGCTTGCCCGTGCAATTATGTGATCACTCATGGTAGAAGCATGATGGGAAAAATCAAGCTTCATATCAAAACAATATGATGGGCAAGTATTGATTGGGGATTTTCATACAAAGCTATCAAGTGTTCATGGAATAGTGTGAAAAGCAAAACAAAAAATTTGTCGTCCATAACACCTTGTTCGATCAGAGAGGTGATGAAAAGACTATGATCACTCAAATAACCAGTGTTGACAGTTGTGCAGAGCAGAAAAGCATCTCAGAGTGCGCAACGTTGAGGCAGATGGATAAAAGAAGACCATCTGAGGCGGCAATCTGAAGCCACAGTGGTCGCAGGCTCATGAGTTTATTGGCTGCATTTCATTGGCCCTGTACATGTACTTTGCAAAATGACAAAGTTGAATCTCGTCAGACCTGGGCAGGTAAAACCTAAAAAGATTCTTTGTCACTATACAAGTATAGTGAAATTAAAGCAATCCATACAGTGCATCTCAAATTATAACTTGAATTACAATTTAATGCAAGATAGATAATACAAATTATGTAATCAGTGTTCTTTAATATATTTATAAATACTAAACGTATATATCTTAAACTGAATTTCTCACTCACTCACCATCTATACCGCTTTATCTTGTGTGAAGGGTTGTGGGGGGGCCTGGAGCCTATTCCAGGAGACTTGGGGCACTAGGTGGGTTACACCCTCGAACAATCCATCGCAGGGCACACACACTATGGACAATTTGGGAACACCGATTATCATTATCTGCATGTTTTTGGACTGTGGGGGGAAACCACATCATACATGGGGAGAGGCTCTCGTCATGCTTAGTCCAAGTCCAAAGACATGCAGATTAGGCTAATTGGGGTTCCCTGTGTGTGTCCTGTGATGGATTGATGTACCCTGCCTTGAGCTCAGAGTCTCCTGGGACAGGCTCGAGCCGCCCCCCTAACGTTATAGTCGGTGAGTGAGTGTGTGAGTTTAAAGCCATTTTTACTAGAGTTCACTCCCTTGACTTGAACAAACTCCTTAGGTCAATATTACATAGCCACCACGGTTGCCATGGTTATTAAACCAATAAGGAGAGGGGGGGAGGGGGCGATATTAACAGGTACCTTAAAGACACGCCTTGTGGGCGGCGCTAAGCCGGGAGGGGGGCGTGTTTTCCAGAGTCAGAGAGAGTTGTCCGTTTCAATTACCGCAGCAGCAGCATAGCGCGCGCTTCTCAGCTGCAGCTCCTGGAAGAAGAAGAGGGGGTGAAGAAAAAAAAAAATAACGAAAAATAACGAGTTTCTCTAGTCATTCCTGAGCTTTGTACTATTGCAGTCAAGGAGACAGTCAAGCAAGCCGTGTTTGGGATAACCGCTTTCTTTAGAGGAGAGTGTTTATGGTTTGGACTGAAGATATCAGCATGTCTCGTACCGACGAGGTCCACCGCGTTACGGAGAATGTCTACAAGGTAAAAACGCGCCGAGGACGAGTTTTATTATTCATTATTGGAGGTTTTTACATTTTGTTGATACGATAAAATAAAAATATTCAGCCGTTAAAGTGGTTCGTTTGCAGAATATGTGCAAACATATGTTCAGCTACTGAGAGAAACAGTGTTATTGAGGGTGTGAGGGGGGGAAAGCGCAGGCGTTAGACCAGACAAACTTGTTAGCATGCAGTGATTTTGGGAGAAAACGGTTTAATTAAGTGGAACATTGTTTAAATGTGTGTTTTTGGTGTTTGTTTTACCTTCATTTACCTGTATAAATCTATCTATCTGTATATCTCTATCTTTCTCTGAAGACATATAGACATGTTTAAAGCTCTGGCGTGGCTTCGTAGTTGCCCTGGTTTCTCAGGTGCGTTTGAAGCGACCTGCTGTGTTGCAACAGGTTTTTTCTCTCGCTCTCTCTCTTTTTTTTAAAAGCCAACTCTGCCTTAAGGCACTTTCACATCAACTCCATCCACACACCCTCCCTGTGTCTGCCTGATCCAGTTTGCATTTCTGTTTACCTACACCCTCACATACACATGCACACACGCACAAAATCCCCCAACTTGGTCCTTTCTCTGTATTAAGCCGCACTCTTGTGACACATAAGCCTGTTAAATGGGGCAACCTGAAGTCCAACACCTAAAACCAGGACAATGGAACTATTCTGAGCGCTGGAGGCCAGACGCATGTGTCCTGTATCAGGGTGTTGGCTTTGACATCGCTGTGAATGCAGAACACCACCTCAACGGTCTGTGCTGGAGTTTTCCTCAATCACTGTATCATCATCATAATAATGATGATAAAAAAACGGGAGGGTTGTGTAAAGAGGAAGAGCGTCCGACTTCACAACCCGTGCCAACCCCTGGATGGGAGCAGCCGAAAAACCAACAACCATCAAAATTTTTACTTTTGCACCTTTTCTATCCATTCGTTTTCAAGTGGTTGAGAAACTCTGAGTTAACGCTGTACCTTAGGGTCATGGTGTTTCCCCTGAACAGCAGTCTACGTCTGTAGCCCTTTTCCACCACCAACCTGAATCCAGAGCTGTCTGTATCCGCGTCCTGTCGCATAACTATGCCTATCAAAGTAGGACACGTTCTGAGGAGGTTGCGATGCGTCAAGAACACTAGTGCTGACAGAATACCAGCAACAAGTTGAACAATGGAGACATGTCAAGACCTGATTTACCTTGTGTTTAGCAATCATGATTTGAGAAAACACTTTGAACGGTTTACCAAAGAAAACTAGACTAGTCAATGCTTCGATATGCTACTCAGTGCCATGTTTGATAGCCTGAAAACTGACCTAGGCTAAAAATTTGTAGGTATTGCAATGATGTAATGTATTGTGGGCTAGCTTGGTAATAAGCTGTATTCATATAAAACCGTGTTTCCTGAAAGTGGGCCATGATGTTACTGCAGGCGAACACATAAAATAATTTACAGTAAATAAATATTGCCTCTCTACTCTATATGTAATGTGAGGCAAGGCTAGCTTGGTAGTTAAGGTGTTGGACTGCTGATCAGAAGATCTTTGGTTCAAGCCCTTTGCCTTCCAGCTGTTACTGTCGGACCATTTGAGCAAATTCCCTTATCCCCAAGTGCTCAGATACAAGCTCAACTATAGACACTTTCACTTTTCATTTATATGTAATACATTATATAATTATGCAAAATTATCAGAACTAGTAAAGCAAATTTATATGATTTTACATTTTATTTATCTTCTTTGTTTAGCTGACCTGCAAAGAGCTCGAGCATGTCTTATACTGTATGTCATCATTAGCGAGAAATTACTCTCACTCATCGTCTTCACCACTTTATCCTGTATAAAGGGACGTGGAGGGCCTGGAGCCTAACCCGGGAGACTTAGGGCACGAGGCAGGGTACTCCCTGGACAGGGTGCCAATCCATCGCAGGGAACGCACATTTTGGGAATACCAGTTAGCTTAATCTGCAGGTTAATCTGCAGAACCCTCCAAGTACGGGGAGAACTTGCGAACTTCATGCACATAGAGATAGGAATTGAATCGAACCCGGACCCTGGAGGTGCAAATCAACAGTTCTGACCACCGTGCCGCCTAGCGAGAAATCATAATTTATAATCATATAAATGGCAAAAGGAAAACGGTTAAGGAGCATGAAAATTTTTTCAGTCAGGATACAATGACTGTTAACAATTTACTGTTTGCACTTAATTTTATTTGCTTCGCCCATTATACATTAACACATTGCATTACTATAGGGGCTGTGAACATAATATATAGTTGTAGAGAAGAACTGTCAGTGTCTTGGGCGGCTGGAGATTTTCACATTTTGGATCGGGCCGTCGCCTTCTTTAGTTGGTGAATGCTTGATACAGACTATTGCAAACATGCAGCATTTTGATGAAATGTGTTCTTTTTTTTGTCTTTAGGTTAGATGTAAATTATCTTCTGGCTGAAGTCACATTTACATTACATTTAGGCATTTGGCAGACGCTTTTATCCAGAGCGCCTTACATTTTTATCTCCTTATACACTTGAGCAGTTGAGGGTTAAGGGCCTTGCAAAAGGACCCAGCAGTGGCAACTTGGTGGTCATGGGATTTGAACCAGGGCCCTTCTGAACCTGTAGTCCATTGTCGTAACCACTGAGCTACCCCTGACCCCTGAAATCAGGAAAAGTTGTCTGCACCTCTATTTATTATTTGCTTTCCATATTCCTGAGTGTTACTGGTTTGGCCAATTAAGGTCAAATGGTGTCAGCCATCGTGTGCCTCTTCTGAGGTATATAATGCAGTAGAATGTGGGATTTGTAAGTGTACAATAGTTACAGCCTTAAGTGTTAAAAATGTACAGGTCCAGAATTCCGAGGCCACTAATGAAAATCCTTTCATTTCTAATTTCTGATTGCTCTTTTCTAATTTAATACAACATTTATTATTTTCTTTTCTGATTATATTATTGCCAACAGCTTGAGTGAAAAGTAGAGTATTTGACATAACTTTATTTTTCTTCGTAAGGTTTCTTAGTATTTGGTACATCCCTTTTTTTATTTTTTATTTTTATTTTTTTGCTATAAT
This sequence comes from Clarias macrocephalus, assembly GCA_011419295.1. NCBI lineage: Eukaryota > Metazoa > Chordata > Actinopteri > Siluriformes > Clariidae > Clarias > Clarias macrocephalus. The sequence goes on along the minus strand of JAAGKR010000842.1, from coordinate 45,167 downwards.
GACTGTATACACTAGAGCTGAAATGGACAGCACAACTTTATGCTCAAATCTCATAATCCATTTTAGATCAAGTCCATCAGCAGGTAGTCTGAGCACATGCTTTAGTAGAAGAGATTAGACGTGAGGTGAAATCTTTACAAAGCAGTTAACATGGTCAATAGTGTGTGCAGAATCTTCAAGATCTTAATCTTATAAAAAATATTTCTACATAAAACCTTTGTTTATTTCCAGTTTTAAATAAAGAATAGCTCAAATATTCAATAGGACCTTTCAGACCCACTGTACATGTAGATTTTATTTCATTTTTCAATCAATAACCCTGACGTGATATCTGGTTACCTGGGGCTCCTCTTGTTGGGTTCTCTGAAAACCTTGACAGGAAGGCTAACCAAGTTTAGCACAGCATGAGTGCGCGGTGTGGCTCACTTGATAAAGCAACACAATACAGAATCATGTGTTTGTCAAGACTTTCAATAGTATTTCCATATCAGATGTAGCTAGTCTTGGAGACCTAGTGTCGTTTTTGATCTGACATATAAAACACCCCCCCCCCCCTTTCTGTTCAGTTGTGTAAATCAGGTCACAGAGGAGCATAAAATGTGAGGGTCATCGGAGAGGGTTGAACGTTCAGGGAGCTTCCTGAATAATCCCAGGAGAATGACGAACACAGCCTTCAGGCTGCTGAGGTGTGTGCATGTTTAAACACAGGGTGTGGATGCACCTAAGACTCCGTTATGCACACAAAAACACGGGTGTAAACAAGGCACACCCTGCCTGCGGTTACAGCGGCCACCTCGCTTGTGAAACAACCAGCCACGTGGTAAGGTGTCACCGTCTCCTTCGTTTCTGATTTGAGTTTCTCCGTTCTGACTGCATTCGCTCACCTTCCGACATGAAGTTGATCATGAGTAAGATTTCGGCAGGTTGGACATCAGCGGCCTTGAATTCCCAGACTGGATTAGGTTTAGGGACTGTTTCAGAGAACACTTGACCACAAAGTCTGGTTCATTGTGATTACTGGGAATACAATTGTTCAACGCTCAGGCACGGATCAAATCAGATATGGAAGCCAATCATATATGAAAACAAAAGTAGAACTCTGTTTAGACGTGACGTCATGTCTCCTCTGAAATCGGTGTTAAATCTCTTCTCTGACCTGGGCACAATGCAGATGTGCAAACGCCCTTAGCATTGTTGTAAGGTAACATGTGACAGGACGGTATTTTTTTTCCCCTATAGCCAATAGCAGCCAATCATTAGGATCATGATTAGGAGTATGTATGGAGTATTAGGATCATGATTAGGAGTCATTTGTACACATTGTGACCTGCTGGGCTGCTCAGCCTTGTTCTGTACGTCACTGAGAGTCGTGTTTTAGAATTGCGCTACACAATTTGTTGCCTTGTGTCTTTCTAAGGTATGGTCGCTTGTGTATGCTCCCATCTTTAGCTTGCTGCTGGTGGCCACGCTTTCACCGATAGCCCCCGGCTCCTGTGATTATCTACAAAAATGACCTATGGAACATATACAAAGCCAGCCATGGAGGAAATCTGTGTAGGAAATGCAGTGAAGCTTAAGCTTAAAACATGTACCTTCATCCTTTCCACTGCTAGTAAACATGTTGCCTTTTTTTTCTACTTTACATAAATGTAAACACTTACTGTCTTCTCTTACTTTGGGTATCAAACATTTGCTTTTACATAATGCAAATTTTCACCGTTTCAGACATTTTAAGGCTGAATTAACAGTCATTGGATGAAAAAGGTGAATACGAGGTAAAGCAGGAGAAGTTTGTCGTTAGATAAGCTCCAAGGGTGTGGTCAGGCTGTTGGTGGGAATTCTTTTTACTAGGCGTATTAATTAGCCTGAATGTATGCTAGACCAGTTTTGGAGAATCTTTAATGCAAAGTGACAAAACTGCAGAACAGTGACATGCAGCATAAAAACGGTTATTTATCGCGTTCACAAATATAACATTTAAATGTTTTATCAGTTGTACATAAAATGATCGATGTAAAAGTAAAAAGCTGCATTATAGTTGATGGGTGGAAACCCTGATGCCTGATCACCAGAGACAAAATTTAGGTTCCCATTTTCACAAATTTTGCTAAAAATTTCAAAATCATTCAGTCGTACTGTAAGATCATGACTCGCTGGGTTGTGTCTCAGAGGCCTATCGAGATTTGAGGCAAAGCTGCACCTTTTTATGACTCTTAAAAGGCCGTAAAGCCGCTGCATGTACCAGTCAAAAGTTTGGACACAAGCTTGGATTTATTTTCTTCATTCTAAAACAATACTGAATTATATACTGTATACAATTCTAAAACTATGAAATAACAGTTATTTTATGACCCGAAGGTCAGCTGTTCTGCGAATAGTTCTTGCAAGAACAGTATTGTCAAATGCATTTGCAAAACCCATCAAGCACCATGATGAAACTGGCTCTCATGAAGACCATCCCAGGAAAACAAGACCAAAACCTACCTCTGCTGCAGAGTTACCATCCTCAGAAATCACCAATTAACAAACCGCACCTTGAGCTTTTAAGGCTTTACAGAGGCTGAATAGCAGACACATTTCAATATCAACTGTTCAAAGGAGATTGTTGCATATTTTGGATGCGTTCAGCATTGTTCTACAATGTAAAAAGAAATAAAAATCAGAAAAGATCATGGGATTAGAAGATGTGTCCAAATGTTGGACTGGTAGTGTATTTGTGTCAATCTATCATGTAGATATTCATAGCTGCCCAAGGGTTTATGGAAACCCATAGAGAAGAACAAACAGTAAACATGAACTGAGAAAATAAAACCGCAAAAGCAGCACCAAAGTCAAAAAGCATGCGGTATCCAGTGAATTGCCATGACACTCCTGCAGCAGCTAGTGCGTGCTATGACTTGCTATGGCAGCCAACATGGTGGTACGTGATGGTGAGAAGTTAATAAGCACCAGGATTGTGTCTGTCATTTCTATGGTTGTTGTGGATTTCTCAGCAGACTCTCAAAGCACATTGCAGAACAGTTTGAAAGTAGTCATTATATGTGAACTCATAACCAAATCATCAACTTTTGTGTGCCATGACCTAGCACCGCCTCATTTCTCCATTAGCTCCGTCATAGTGCTTCATAAGTTAGGTGTAGAAAATGACGGAGCACAGAGAGTCATGGAGCCACAAACATGAAGCCGCAGGGTTTTTAAACCCAACTGATTCATATCCAGAATCTTGAACGTGCGAAGTGGGCATCCTGGCATGTCTTTGGAAAGGTGTAGCACTTATGTTCCATGGTCAGTCTGGCTTCAAATTTAAAATTTGTTCATAATACTTTTACTGGACATTCCTGCTTTTTGGCTTCCTCAGCAGGATCTTTAAGCATTACGTCCACCGCTGTGAGTGGAAACCCAGTGCCATTTACAGTACATCCCCTCGACCTTTTCAAATGATGGTGCTTGCCCAACCTTCCATTATGTTTGACTGTATTATTATACGTATTTGGACTGTTCATTAAAAAAAAAAAAAAAAAACTTGAATTGCATTGAGGACTTCCTTGATTGGAATGCTGCCTACTGCACGTAACTTAATTTTTTTTCCCTCCCCCTATTCACGGTCTCTCTCGTTTTAATGATGCAGAGTTTATTTGGAAATACTCCCAGATGAAGGAAGGGGATGAATATCACCTCAAATCCTGCTATTGGTTGGCAGCCCAGAGTCGTCTACCTAGGCATTATAAAGGGTGTGTGTGTGGATAAACACTACCTGGTTGCTGTGCACTGGGCAGGGTGTGACTTGTTAGGTTATCGGTTGGTGAAAATAACTCTTGAAAAAAAAAGAGAGGGGGGGGGGGGGCGTGTCTCTGACACCTCTCCCGGAGAGTCCGCCATAGACAGGTTTGCCTGTTTGGGTATTGGCGTCCGGTATGTATTCCAAGGTGGAAAATACCAGGTGTGGCTGTGGTTTCGCACATACCAAACCTGTGATGATGTTGCCCTCGAACACTCAGGCTGTCTTTCAAGTTTAAACTCCTCTTCTTCGTTGTACGGTTCTGCTCACAGTGACTTCATGATCTCTCTATTAGATTTCGCTCTTTTGGAGACACACTATTAGTTATCATCACCATTGGGTGATTTAGTTTTTTTTTTTTTTTTTAATGAGAACTGTGTCGCAGTGTAGATACGGTGAAATCTAGACAGGTGGTTTCTTAGCAACTACATGCTATTATGTGTTTCTGTCACTCTCGTGTCATATGAGAGAGAGCGAGGAAAAGGGAGAAAGAGAGACGGGGGCGGGAAGAGATAGACGATGTGGAGGAGGGCTTTATAAAGGAATTCAGAATAAACAGCGAGAGTGGTTTTAAAATGCCTTCGAGGCTAAACCATAAACTCTGCTTTTATCTCAGAAGGCTTTCTGGGAGTGAGAGGTCTTTTATGTCCACTGTAATTACCCTCTTTTGACAACTTTGACTTACAAGGTATTTACCGTTATAAATCGGCAAGTTTGCTCGTTCCTGATTTACCATAATGTTCATTTAAATGCTAAATATGACTTCCGCAGGTTTGTTAAAAAAAAAGCAGAGGCAAAAGAAAGGTGCATGTTCATTACCAGCTTCCTGATGGTTTGTTACAGAAGCGTGTCTCGTGAATTGGGTTTTTATCAGCGGAGGCACCGTTCAAATCCATACACCCACGTTCTCTCCGAATCTGAGGGTGGATGGCTTGGAGCCACTGCTGTGTCTTATTGTCAGTGTTCTCTCTCTCTCTTTCTCTTGTTCTCACTCTCTATTAAAAAAAAAAAAAAAAAAAAACCAACCTTAAAAATGAAACACGACAAGCTTATAAACTAATCTCACAAAGCAATAAGAAATCCGGCTCAGCAAAGCTCAACTTTACATCATAGTTCTGTGGGATATTGATGAAAACGATAATCAGAATTGTTGTGCAGAGCTCATTTCCTGGAGAATTGTTTGTGTTTTCTTCATTTCTTTCTTTCCCTCACTCGGATTTCATAACCCTTTCCTGAGCGCCATTAGAATGTCGATCGAGCAGATGTGCGTAAACAAACTCGCCGGCAAACATGCAGCTGAAAAAATAAACAGAGAGCTTTAAAATTAACGCGCCAAATTCGATAATTACTTGCAACACAATTATCTAAACTCATCAGTCGTTTAATTAAAATACGAGATATTGTGTAAAATTAATACCTGTGTGAAATTAAAAGTACTTTGCTGACGTTTCTCTCCACGCCTGGAATGACTTGAGTCCGATCTGTAGTTGAGTCTGCGAGTGCCAGGACAGAGTGGGATGTCGACGGTGGCCTTTGCGAAGAGAAACAAGTGTGGGAGCAAAACAAGGAGAGGGTGAGAAAGCGAGGGTGGGGAGAGCATTTCTCCATGCTTGTGGAAATGGCCTGTAATTGCTACGTGGGGCCGTGGGCCTGTAATTAACCAGAGAAGAGGAGCTGGAACGGAGGGGCAGGCAGCTCTGTGCCCAGGATGCCGACGGCGATCTCTTCTATCCGCCGTCATTTTTGTAAGAGTGCATAGAAATATGTTCAGGTTAGCAAAGGGAAGTAAGTCTTTAAGGAGGGGGATGTTAGTCGCTGTCACACACCCGCCATCAGGAGGATCCTCAGGTGTGTGCACGGGGTTGAGAGTCTCTCCTTAGGAGTATTCTCAATACCATGACAAGCTTTTTTCAAGCTGAAGCTTGGCAATGTGACAATATAATATTAATAATGTTGTGCATCTCTAAAAATGTAACTCTTGGTCAGTTGTTGTGGTATATGATGAATGACTGCGAGTGTTGCTATGCTATAGGACAATATAAAAGTGGTTATACATTTCTAACAACTTCCATAGAGCTACATATAATTGAGATAATGTATATATTTTTTGTTTTTAAAAAAAGGTTGTTTAAATCATAACACAAAGCCCAGTAGACCGATCAGGATAAAGCCATGGGTATTGTTATATACTTACAGTTGCAATCAGAAGTTTATATACGTTCAACATGAACATGATGGGGAAGAACGATTATACAGTACAATTGAAGAAAACTTATTTATTTTCGGGTTTTGGGAAATAAACACTGGGTCAAAACTGTACATACAGATCCAAAAATGTACAGCCAGTCAGAATACTCATTCAACTGTGATGACGGTCCCTTTTTTATTATTTATTTATTTATTAATTTGCCACGCCCAGTGCTTCTCAACTTCCTGTCAGTGATGGTTGATTGTTGCTTGACTGCACCCATTGAATGGACCAACCCACAATAAAGGAGCCCAGTGTAGATCTGACAAAGATGATGAAATGAGCCATTTCTAAACAACGGCAGGTTTTAAGGTCAGTCAATTATAAATAGTTCAAATTATAGCCGCTTTGGTTCTAGTTTGGTTTGGTCCAGGACCCACCAAAGGCACAGACCTAACATGAACTGGAAGCTACTGGGACGACCAGTGTTGCCCTCTTCCTTCAAACAACCTGTATATCACTAAGGATTGAGGGCTGCCATCCATGAAAAAAGTTCAAGTTCAGGCTCGACTAAAGTTTTCAGGAGACAAAGAAACAACCTTCTGGAGAAAGGCTGGACCAGGGGTATGCTTGGAGGTGTAAAGGTGAAGCATTTCACCCCTTGTACACTGTACCAGAACTGGTGCATTGAACACAATAGATGAAGAAAAATATATTCAGAACTTCATATCAGCTAAAATCCACAAAACTGGGTGATCAACAGGACACTGACTGCAAATACACATGGAAGCTGGTTATGCAGTGGATGCAGCAGGTTAACTTTAAGCTTCTGAAACCCTAAAGCTATTGAAAATTTGTAGCCCATGCTTAAAACCTAAACAAAAGAGTGGACAAATATACAAAAAGAATTCTTCCAAAAGCTGTTGATGGTGAAGGGACATTCAACCTACAGTATTAAATGCTGCATGTATAAATTGTACTCCTAAATAAACATAAATTAAAAACCTTCACACCATATGTTCTTCTGTTAAATGTATATGCTGTACAATTGTTCTTCACCAAAAGAAGACCAGCTCAGTTCATAGCAAAATTCAAAAATTCATAGCAAAGCCAGCATTACCATGGCACGCTCATGCTCAGAAGTATATATAATCTTCAGCCTGCAACTATAATCCCATAATTGCAAATAAAGATTTAATTGCCTCTCCGTTAACTTTGTGCATCATTATAGAAGCGTAGCAGTTGTGTAATAATGTGCATGCACAACCAATTAATACTTAACGTAAGCAAATTAAATCCACTTACCTTTAAGACTGAAAGTTAGAGGGCAGAGATAAAACACACCTGTAAAATGTACTTGAAATACACACATGATCCATAGAGAGAACTAAAATGTAACATTTATGAAACATGATGGCAGTGATTTGGTTATAAAAATAGTATAATTGAGAATGAACAGTTGTTGTTCTCATCATGTTATAACAGTAAGCATTATTGTGCACGACCGTACTGTATGTAATACTAGTTAAAGGTTTGGATACTAGATTTGTTGATGTGAAAGTTTGCTAAAGGCTTATGTTAGGAATACAGCTGTGTATGTATTGAGGTTAATGCCAATATATAAAGGTATTAATATCTCTTAATATCTGTTTTAATAAGCATTTTTTCCTGAATATGGAAGTGATCCTCCACAAAAGTGGCGAAAGTGATTTTTCTTTAAAGAAAAAAAAGCTTGTGTGATTGTGTCATTTTATAGTATTGTGGAGGCATTCATGATTAAATTACTTATGTAAAATATGTAAGGACTCAGGCTCTCTCTTTTTTTTATCAGAAAATAATCAATGAGGTTGTGATAGCTGATAGATTTATTTTTATTTTTTCCTCCTTACTGAACAAACAAGGGGTGTTTTTAAGTCAGACTTGTAATGAAATTTATCGTGGATGAAGGAGTTAAACTGATTGACATTTACAGAGGGCATTATGCACAATGCGGTGATGGTACTCTACCACATTTGAAAGGTAAAAACGTTTTTAAAGAGACCGTATGTTCATGAATGTCAGTCCCGGCTGAGGAGGGGGCAGGTGAAACACCGCATACTTGAAAATCAATGGATAAGTTGTCTCACCAACTTACGGAAAAGATGCATCTGTCTCTGATGAGTGTGCACGCGATTGTTCACTTGCACATTACAGGAAGTCGTCTGGGAGTTATTGCCACATCTCCCTTACAGTCCTGACTTCGCTTCAAGCAATTTCCGCACGTTTGGGACATTTTTAAAGGAGTTCTGAGGAGGCCGGCATTTAGACATAAAGCAGGCAGTCTGATTATTACTTATATCAGAGAACACTGAGAGAACTTTCTGCCTTGATGGTATCCAAGCACTAGTGAAACGCTAGGATAAGTGCATTAGTGTAGCAGGGGATTATATAGAGAACTCTGTTAACTCTCTCTGTTCTGTTATTTTGCATAATCAAAAATCCCTTTTTGACTTGGATGGCCCTCGTAATTAAGCAATTCCAGAAGTGGACAGTAGGTTGTAAGTATTGTGTAGAGCTGAAAATGCAGGTGTAAAACTCCTCCGTCATTAATCAGAAGTGAATTATTATAATTTTATGCACAGACGCAACAAAAAACATGGATTTAAGCTCAGTATATTAGTCGATTGTTGTAGAAATGGCTTGTTATTTTGTGCATCACATACACCATTTTTTCTCTCGTGCTCTCTCTTTTTTTTCCCCCTTCATCAGTGCAAATCTGCAGAACACCCCACATCATCCTGTTTCCAGAGAACTTGGCTCTTTCTTTTTGGCTCAATGTGCATCTCGAGTCTCAGTTAAGGAGATCACATCAACCGAAAGATTCTGTCCACGGGCCAAAACACACAGCAGTTTTTAGCTCCACCTTTCGGAAAACAGAGTATCGAAGCTGTTGTTGTGGTCCGCACCCAGTGTTCTCACCTGCACAAATAAACACAACAGGGTTCGATTTAATTCAGCTTGGGTTGAAGGGGATCAGCTGACAGAAACATTTTGGCTTTTAACAGCAATTTCCTCACCAGCCTTTTTTTTTCCTTCCTCTTGATGTTAAGACAAAAAAAGAAATAGAAAGTCTCTCATTCTGAGAAACACAACTGCTAAAGTCTCCCAAGTCAAGACTTTCCGTTGCTCATGTGAGTGTCCTCTAGACATGTCCCTGCGAATTAGCTGTTACTATAGAAACGCTAACACGTACTGTAAGAACAAGACTTAAATTATAACCGAAATGATTGGTCAGAAGGAGATTATTTTCTATACAATCAGATTCGGGACTTTAGCAGCACTGTAGTATAATTATGTAACACGTATTATACAATATCTCTCTCTTTTTTATTTATTTATTTATTTTTTATGTGCTGTGAGCTTGTAGCACCTCTGACTTTTCCCCACTTAAAGCCCGGTCTCATTACTGCCACGTCCTCACATTCTAAAGGATGAAGATGTGTCGAGCGCTGCAGACAATTCCCTTTTTGGATCGAATGCTGAAGTCATAGCCGAGAGCGTGTGAGAGAAAGAAAGCACATGATGTTCTGTACAATAGAGATCTGTTCCACACGAAGCCTCTGAGTCATATGCAGGTCCAGAATTTATCTGTACAGATTTCAGATCGCTGAAAGACTGCTGAGTTTCCAAAAGCTTTGTCTGAAGATTGCTGACATTCACATCTGTATCTCTGCAGACACATGTGCTGTATTGATTTCACTCCAGCTTCGTTTGAGAGCCACGATTAGATTTCTCTGCTCATAGATATCTCGAAGTGTGGTACTGCAAAACGGTCAGAGGTGCAATGATTATCGTACATGTGCATTCAATTGAAACGAGGTTTCAGAAGAGACGCCTTTGCCACACTGCCGTGACCCAACTGTTCGTCATGAAGGCATTCGCAATCTGTTCCTAATTAAATACGCAAAGAATAAATCGAGAACGGAACAAGACCAAGAACTAAACACACTGGTGTTTCCATGGACACCGATGCTGGTATGTGGAGTGTTGTTCGCTGGGGTCAGAGGTTACAATGCTGAAGAGCTCTGACTAATAGCTGCTTCTGTGGGCAAGGACAAACACATCAGAAAGTACAGCGCTGTATGATTTCCCACTCAGTCTCACAGTAAAGGGGCGCATCCGTTAGCAAGTCTGGTGCGTGTGTTTAAAATCTCAACCATGACTTGATTGTTTGTGATTCAGATATTATTTTAAGGTAATCTGCACTTAAACATTTTAACAGTTACACAAGGGATAGGATAATGTATAAATGGATAACATAAATAAATAACTGAATAGCTATACACTCTGTAGTATTTATTGAGTTAATTAAGTGTTAAATCACATGACTGGGCAGGGTGCATCCTCCATGCCTCCCTCTTCCGGTCCACATCTTTTTGAACTGCTGCTCATGGCATGTTTCACAGTTTGAGGAAAGCTCTGTTCGTGCCCATCCACATACAGTACATGCTCTTGCAGATGTCTTTGGTTGGCTAGCGATTGGCTGCGTTTGGGATGGAGTGCGGCCAATTTAGCTCCCAGGCACAGATTATTGTGGAATCAGGTTTTCTAATGTACAATAAATGCGTTTGTTTCACCACTCTGAAGCTTGTTTTGTATTCTTATTAAGCACAGTCTGGTAAAAAAAAAAAAAAAACATGGCAATTTCAGAAGGGTCTGATGCATCGAGCAAAGAAAATAACTAAAGAGATTTGAAACTACTGGAACTGGGTTAAGGACCCTTTAACAAATTATCAGTATCTATAAGGTCTGTGCTGAACCGTCGACTGTGGAAGAAATGTGGTCTGAATAAAAATGACAACTTGATCATCAACAGTAAAAAAAAAAACATAGCTATGTTTAATAGTGAAAGTAAGAGCATTTCCCTATGCATACAGTGTGATGAGAACTCGTAGGATTGGGACTAAACAGCTTTGCAACCATAAAAAAACACGTTAGTGAAACTAATCAGAAAAAATGGCCCAAATTTGTTGGGGAGCATGAAGATTGGACTTTGGAGCAGAGAACATGGTCAGATTGAATCTATTCTAGAGCGATGAATGTGTCAGGGTAAGAAGGGAAGTGCTTGAAGCAATGCAAGATAAAATGAAGACAGCTGATGACCTGAATGTACAGAATGACCAGGATGAATAAAAAATCTTTTCATCGCTGATTACACAAGCATATTTTATGAGTGGTTCTGGGAGGATGAAGAATCATTTTCACACATGAACTGGCAATCACGGTGTGTGCTGTAATTAAAGATAAAGATGACTAAATAAGGCACATTGAGTTATATGGAATTTTTATTATGTATACGCCCAGTTTGCTGAAATATACAGGTATATCACATACGGCCAGAACTGCCCTTCAGTGTCCTCGGTATGATCCTCACCTCTGGTTTCTGTCCCTGTCGAGTTTGGCATGTCCTCCTGTGGGTAAGCTCTGGGTTTTATGGTTTCCTTTCACCTTCCAAAAAAATTGCCTCTGCATATGGATGAGTACCGTATACCCATGGTGCCCAGTGATGGACTGGCGTTACATGTAGTGTGTTCACGCTTTGTGTCTAGTGTTCAGATGCGCTCTGGATCCACCGCAACCCTGAATTCATTTTGTTGGATAGAATAGGTCTTACTGTACATAGATAATAGACAGATCGTCATATATGCATAGATCTCCTAAAAGCTTTGAAGGTCTTAAAGAGGATTTCTTTTCCTATACAGATCAGTTTGAAACATTTTGATTGTTAAAATCAGGGCTTCTTAAAGTATCCCCCCCCCCCCCCCCTTTATTTTGAACCCCTGAGCCTAATTTTTTTTTTTTTTTGAATAGGCCTACTTCCTGTGACTTTAAGTAGGCTATCTAAAACTCTTTTTTAAATAAATAGCAGAGCATGATGCATTTCAGGTTGTGAAATAGATTATAATCTTTACTGTTTATTTTATTGTTATAATTTCGGCTTTAACTTTCTTAATTTAATCAGTTTCTGCATATGAAACTCTATAAAAGCATTTCATATGGTTCCTTGGTTAGGAAACACACCGATTTAAGCAGAACCAATTCAAAAAATATATATATTTTATTAGATTAATAAGCTTCAGCAGCAACCTGACTGTTTAATCAAGCGAAGGATGATTTTACAGCTTCTCTAGAAACATTATCTGTGTCAAGTTTAACTAGTTTAGCCCTTATGATGCCAGTTAAGACAAAGAAAGGGTTCTTTCCATCAGCATGTTGCTAATGAGTTGTGCTAATACTTGTAGAAAACGTTCATCATTAACACTGTAGGGGGAAAAAAAAAATGTTTTCCCTGAGCAGTGTACTCACGTTCCCAAATGCAGACCCGCGCTTGCTGTCTGCTGAGTGATTGTGAACCCAGTCCTTGGCAGCAGGGTTGGCTTGGCAGTCGTTTTGGTAAACAATCTGCATTACCAGCCCAATGTAAAGCTTGAAGCGATGCTCATGCAGTGCATACCATGAATAAGTAGTTACATAATGAACAAGACGTACAAGCGCCCTGTCACGAGCCTGTGTAATAGTTAAGGGGGAAACAGTGAGTGCATTGCAGGGTGAATGCAGTAGAAATTTTTTATTTTTTTTTGTATTTAGAGAGCGAGCGAGAGAAAGACGGACACACACACACACACACACACACACACACACACACACACACACACACACACACACACAC